>JAVTVJ010004070.1:0-16815 GCA_034509425.1 Eopsaltria australis
GCAGGCAGGGATCACATGGGATGTGGCTATGGGGCCCATGTGAGTTTCTGTGGCATGGCAGGTTTTTGGAAGCTTGGGGACTCCTGGGATTTCCCCATGGAGCCGCTGTGAGTGTCTGTGACATCGTGGCTCTTTGGGAGCCTGGACACTCCTGGGATGTCACTCTTGAGCACCTGTGAGTGTGTGTGACATGCCGGCTCTTTGGCAGTCTGTGGATTCATGGGGTTTCTGCATGGAGCTCCTGCTAGTGTGTGTTGCATCCTAGCTCTTTGGTGCTCTGGGGGCTCCTGGGATGGCAGTCTGGAGCCCCTGTGAATGTCTGTGACTTCCCGTCTCTTGGGGAGCCTGGGGATAGGTGGGATGTGTGCATGGATCCCCTGTGAGTGTGTGTGACAAGCCAGCTCTTTGGCAGCTTGGGGATCACTGGGATGTGTGCATGGAGCCCCTGTGAGTGTGTGTGGCATCTCTGGTGTTTGGCACTCTGGGGATTCCCGGGATGTCCCCATGGAACCCGTGTGAGTGTCTGTGACATGCTGGCTCTTTGTCAGCCTTGGGTCTCCTTGGAAGTGGCCATGGAACTGTTGTGAGTGTCTGTGATATCCCAGTTGCTTGGAAGCCCGGGGTCTCCTGGGATGTCGCCATTGATCAGCTGTGAATGTTTGTGACATCCCGGCTCTTTGGGTTCCTGGGGACAGCAGGGAAGTCCCGATGGAGCCGCTGTGAGTGTCTGTGACATCGTGGCTGTTTGAGAGCCTGTGGACTTGTGGGATGTCAGTCTGGAGCCCCTGTGAGTGTCTGTGACATTCTGGTGCTTTGGCAGCCTGTGGATTCGAGGGATGTCTCCATGGAACTGCTGGCATTGTCTGTGACATGCTGGCTCTTTGGCACTCTGGGGGCTCCTGGGATGTCACTCTGCAGCCCCTGTGAATGTCTGTGACATCCCAGCTGTTGAGGAGTCTGGGCATAGCTGGCATGTCTGCATGGATCCCCTGTGAGTGTCAGTGACATGCCGGCTCTTTGGCAGCCTGGGCACTGCTGGCATGACCGGATGGAGCACCTGTGAGTGTCTGTGACATCCCTGCTTTTTGGAAGACAGGGTAAGGCAGGGATGTCCGCATGGGGTCCCTTTGGGTAACTGTGCCATGCTGTCTCTTTGGCAGCCTGGGGACTCCTGCGATGTCCCCATGGAGGCCCTGTGAGTGTCTTTGACATCCGTGCTCTTTGGCCTTGTGGGGATTGCGGGCATAAGGCCGTTGAAGTCTTGTAGTGTCTGTGAGGTCCTGGCTCTTTGGCTGCCTGGAACGTCCGGGGATGTCACCATGGAATCCCTTGGAATTTCTGTGACATCTTAGCTTCTTGGAAATCTGGGGACTGCTGGGATATCAGCATGGAAGCCGCATGAAAGTCTGTGACATCTGGGCTCTTAGGCAGGCAGGGATCACATGGGATGTGGCTATGGAGCCCATGTGAGTTTCTGTGGCATGGCAGGTTTTTGGAAGCTTGAGGACTCCTGGGATTTCACCATGGAGCCACTGTGAGTGTCTGTGACATCGCAGCTCTTAGAGAGCCTGAGAACCCCTTGGATGTCTGCATGGTGCTGCTGTGAGTGTCTGTGACATCGTTGCTCTTTGGGAGCCTGGACACTCCTGGGATGTCACTCTTGAGCACCTGTGAGTGTGTGTGACATGCCGGCTCTTTGGCAGTCTGTGGATTCATGGGGTGTCTGCATGGAGCTCCTGCTAGTGTGTGTTGCATCCTGGCTCTTTGTCACTCTAGGGGCTCCTGGGATGGCAGTGTGGAGCCCCTGTGAATGTCTGTGACTTTCCGTCTCTTGGGGAGCCTGGGGATACGTGGGATGTGTGCATGGATCCCCTGTGAGTGTGTGTGACATGCCAGCTCTGTGGCAGCTTGGGGACCCCTGGGATGTGTGCATGGAGCCCCTATGAGTGTGTGTGGCATCTCTGGTGTTTGGCACTCTGGGGATTCCCAGGATGTCCCCATGGAACCCGTGTGAGTGTCTGTGACATGCTGGCTCTTTGTCAGCCTTGGGTCTCCTGGGAAGTCGCCATGGAACTGTTGTGAGTGTCTGTGATATCCCAGTTGCTTGGAAGCCCAGGGTCTCCTGGGATGTCGCCATGGATCAGCTGTGAATGTTTGTGACATCCCGGCTCTTTGGGTGATTGGGGACAGCTGGGAAGTCCCGATGGAGCCCCTGTGAGTGTCTGTGACATCGTGGCTGTTTGAGAGCCTGTGGACTTGTGGGATGTCAGTCTGCAGCCCCTGTGAATGTCTGTGATGTCCCAGCTGTTGAGGAGTCTGGGCATAGCTGGCATGTCTGCATGGATCCCCTGTGAGTGGCGGTGACATGCCGGCTCTTTGGCAGCCTGGGCACTGCTGGCATGACCCCATGGAGCAGCTGTGAGTGTCTGTGACATCCCTGCTCTTTGGAAGACAGGGTAAGGCAGGGATGTCCGCACGGGGCCCCTTTGGGTACCTGTTCCATGCTGTCTCTTTGGCAGCCTGGGGACTCCTGCGATGTCCCCATGGAGGCCCTGTGAGTGTCTTTGACATCCCTCCTCTTTGGCCTTGTGGGGATTGCGGGCATAAGGCCGTTGAAGCCTTGTAGTGTCTGTGAGGTCCTGGCTCTTTGGCTGCCTGGAAGGTCCGGGGATGTCACCATGGAATCCCTTGGAATTTCTGTGACATCTTAGCTCCTTGGAAATCTGGGGACTGCTGGGGTATCAGCATGGAAGCCGCGTGAAAGTCATTGACATCTGGGTTCTTAGGCAGGCAGGGATCACATGGGCTGTGGCTATGGAGCCCATGTGAGTTTCTGTGGCATGGCAGGTTTTTGGAAGCTTGGGGACTCCTGGGATTTCACCATGGAGCCGCTGTGAGTGTCTGTGACATCGTGGCTCTTTGGGAGCCTGGACACTCCTGGGATGTCACTCTTGAGCACCTGTGAGTGTGTGTGACATGCCGGCTCTTTGGCAGTCTGTGGATTCATGGGTGTCTGCATGGAGCTCCTGCTAGTGTGTGTTGCATCCTGGCTCTTTGTCACTCTGGGGGCTCCTGGGATGGCAGTGAGGAGCCCCTGTGAATGTCTGTGACTTTCCGTCTCTTGGGGAGCCTGGGGATACGTGGGATGTGTGCATGGATCCCCTGTGAGTGTGTGTGACATCTCTGGTGTTTGGCACTCCTGGGGATTCCAGGATGTCCCCATGGAACCTGTGTAGTGTCTGTGACATGCTGGCTCTTTGTCAGCCTTGGGTCTCTGGAATGTGGACTGTTGTGAGTGTCTGTGATATCAGTTGCTTGGAAGCCGGGTCTCCTGGGATGTAGCCATTTGATCAGCTGTGAATGTTTGTGACATCCCGGCTCTTTGGGTGCCTGGGGACAGCAGGGAAGTCCCGATGGAGCCGCTATGAGGTGTCTGTGACATCATTGGCTCTTTGGGAGCCTGGGCACACCTGGGATGTCACTCTTGAGCACCTGCTGGTGTGTGTGACATGCCGGCTCTTTGGCAGTCTGTGGATTCATGGGGTGTCTGCATGGAGCTCCTGCTAGTGTGTGTTGCATCCTGGCTCTTTGGTGCTCTGGGGGCTCCTGGGATGGCAGTCTGGAGCCCCTGTGAATGTCTGTGACTTCCCGTCTCTTGGGGAGCCCGGGGATAGGTGGGATGTGTGCATGGATGCCCTGTGAGTGTGTGTGACATGCCGGCTTTTTGGCAGCTTGGGGACACGTGGGATGTGTGCATGGAGCCCCTGTGAGTGTCAGTGACATGGCCGAGGTTTGGCAGCTTGGAGACCCCTAGGATGTCCCCATGGAGCCCCTGTGAGTGTGTGTGGCATCTCTGGTGTCTGGCACTCTGGGGATTCCCAGGATGTCCCCATGGAACGCGTGTGAGTGTCTGTGACATGCTGGCTCTTTGTCAGCCTCGGGTCTCCTGGGAAGTCGCCATGGAACTGTTGTGAGTGTCTGTGATATCCCAGTTGCTTGGAAGCCCGGGGTCTCCTGGGATGTCGCCCTTGATCAGCTGTGAATGTTTGTGACATCCCGGCTCTTTAGGTGACTGGGGACAGCAGGGAAGTCCTGATGGAGCCCCTGTGAGTGTCTGTGACATCATGGCTGTTTGAGAGCCTGTGGACTTGTGGGATGTCAGTCTGCAGCCCCTGTGAATGTCTGTGTCATCCCAGCTGTTGAGGAGTCTGGGCATAGCTGGCATGTCTGCATGGATCCCCTGTGAGTGTCGGTGACATGCCGGCTCTTTGGCAGCCTGGGAACTGCTGGCATGACCCGATGGAGCAGCTGTGAGTGTCTGTGACATCCCTGCTCTTTGGAAGACAGGGTAAGGCAGGGATGTCCGCACGGGGCCCCTTTGGGTACCTGTTCCATGCTGTCTCTTTGGCAGCCTGGGGACTCCTGCGATGTCCCCATGGAGGCCCTGTGAGTGTCTTTGACATCCCTGCTCTTTGGCCTTGTGGGGATTGCGGGCATAAGGCCGTTGAAGCCTTGTAGTGTCTGTGGGGTCCCTGGCTCTTTGGCTGCCTGGAAAGCCAGGGATGTCACCATGGAATCCCACTTGGAATTTTCTGTGACATCTTAGCTCCTTGGAAATCTGAGGGGTTTGCTGGGGGTATCTGGCATTTAGGCCAGCGTGAGAGTCATTGTTGACATCTGGGTTCTTAGGCAGGCAGGGGATCACATGGGCTGTGGCTATGGAATTATGTGAGTTTCTGTGGCATGGCAGGTTTTGGAAGCAGGACTCTGGGATTTCACCATGGAGCCAGCTGTGGTGTCTGTGACATCGTGGCTCTTTGGGAGCCTGGACACTCCTGGGATGTCACTCTTGAGCACCTGTGAGTGTGTGTGACATGCCGGCTCTTGGGCAGTCTGTGGATTCATGGGGTGTCTGCATGGAGCTCCTGCTAGTGTGTGTTGCATCCTGGCTCTTTGTCACTCTGGGGGCTCCTGGGATGGCAGTGTGGAGCCCCTGTGAATGTCTGTGACTTTCCGTCTCTTGGGGAGCCTGGGGATACCTGGAATGTGTGCATGGAGCCCCTGTGAGTGTGTGTGGCATCTCTGGTGTTTGGCACTCTGGGGATTCCCGGGATATCCCCATGGAACCTGTGTGAGTTTCTGAGACATGCTGGCTCTTTGTCAGCCTTGGGTCTCCTGGGAAGTCGCCATGGAACTGTTGTGAGTGTCTGTGATATCCCAGTTGCTTGGAAGCCCGGGGTCTCCTGGGATGTCGCCATTGATCAGCTGTGAATGTTTGTGACATCCCGGCTCTTTGGGTGCCTGGGGACAGCAGGGAAGTCCCGATGGAGCCGCTGTGAGTGTCTGTGACATCGTGGCTCTTTGGGAGCCTGGGCACACCTGGGATGTCACTCTTGAGCACCTGTGAGTGTGTGTGACATGCCGGCTCTTTGGCAGTCTGTGGATTCATGGGGTGTCTCCATGGAGCTCCTGCTAGTGTGTGTTGCATCCTGGCTCTTTGGTGCTCTGGGGGCTCCTGGGATGGCAGTCTGGAGCCCCTGTGAATGTCTGTGACTTCCCGTCTCTTGGGGAGCCTGGGGATACGTGGGATGTGTGCATGGATGCCCTGTGAGTGTGTGTGACATGCCGGCTTTTTGGCAGCTTGGGGACACGTGGGATGTGTGCATGGAGCCCCTGTGAGTGTCAGTGACATGGCCGAGGTTTGGCAGCTTGGAGACCCCTAGGATGTCCCCATGGAGCCCCTGTGAGTGTGTGTGGCATCTCTGGTGTCTGGCACTCTGGGGATTCCCAGGATGTCCCCATGGAACGCGTGTGAGTGTCTGTGACATGCTGGCTCTTTGTCAGCCTCGGGTCTCCTGGGAAGTCGCCATGGAACTGTTGTGAGTGTCTGTGATATCCCAGTTGCTTGGAAGCCCGGGGTCTCCTGGAATGTCGCCATTGATCAGCTGTGAATGTTTGTGACATCCCGGCTCTTTGGGTGACTGGGGACAGCAGGGAAGTCCCGATGGAGCCCCTGTGAGTGTCTGTGACATCATGGCTGTTTGAGAGCCTGTCGACTTGTGGGATGTCTGTCTGCAGCCCCTGTGAATGTCTGTGTCATTCCAACTGTTGAGGAGTCTGGGCATAGCTGGCATGTCTGCATGGATCCCCTGTGAGTGTCGGTGACATGCCGGCTCTTTGGCAGCCTGGGAACTGCTGGCATGACCCGATGGAGCAGCTGTGAGTGTCTGTGACATCCCTGCTCTCTGAAAGACAGGGTAAGGCAGGGATGTCCGCATGGGGTCCCTTTGGGTAACTGTGCCATGCTGTCTCTTTGGCAGCCTGGGGACTCCTGCGATGTCCCCATGGAGGCCCTGTGAGTGTCTTTGACATCCCTGCTCTTTGGCCTTGCGGGCATTGCGGGCATAAGGCCGTTGAAGCCTTGTAGTGTCTGTGAGGTCCTGGCTCTTTGGCTGCCTGGGAAGTCCGGGGATGTCACCATGGAATCCCTTGGAATTTCTTTGACGTCTTAGCTCATTGGAAATCATGGGACTGCTGGGGTATCAGCCTGGAAGCCACGTGAAAGTCTGTGACATCTGGGCTCTTAGGCAGGCAGGGATCACATGGGCTGTGGCTATGGAGCCCATGTGAGTTTCTGTGGCATGGCAGGTTTTTGGAAGCTTGGGGACTCCTGGGATTTCACCATGGAGCCACTGTGAGTGTCTGTGACATCGTGGCTCTTAGAGAGCCTGAGAGCACCTTGGATGTCTGCATGGTGCTGCTGTGAGTGTCTGTGACATCGTGGCTCTTTGGGAGCCTGGGCACTCCTGGGATGTCACTCTTGAGCACCTGTGAGTGTGTGTTACATGCCGGCTCTTTGGCAGTCTGTGGATTCATGGGGTTTCTGCATGGAGCTCCTGCTAGTGTGTGTTGCATCCTGGCTCTTTGTCACTCTGGGGGCTCCTGGAATGGCAGTCTAGAGCCCCTGTGAATGTCTGTGACTTCCCGTCTCTTGGGGAGCCTGGGGATACGTGGGATGTGTGCATGGATCCCCTGTGAGTGTGTGTGACATGCCAGCTCTTTGGCAGCTTGGGGACACCTGGGATGTGTGCATGGAGCCCTTGTGAGTGTGTGTGGCATCTCTGGTGTTTGGCACTCTGGGGATTCCCGGGATGTCCCCATGGAACCCGTGTGAGTGTCTGTGACATGCTGGCTCTTTGTCAGCCTCGGGTCTCCTGGGAAGTCGCCATGGAACTGCTGTGAGTGTCTGTGATATCCCAGTTGCTTGGAAGCCCGGGGTCTCCTGGGATGTCGCCATTGATCAGCTGTGAATGTTTGTGACATTCCGGCACTTTGGGTGATTGGGGACAGTAGGGAAGTCCCGATGGAGCCCCTGTGAGTGTCTGTGACATCGTGGCTGTTTGAGAGCCTGTGGACTCATGGGATGTCAGTCTGGAGCCCCTCTGAGTGTCTGTGACATGCCGGGGCTTTGGCAGCCAGTGGATTCGAGGGATGTCTCTGTGGAGCTGCTGGCATTGTCTGTGACATCCTGGCTCTTTGGCACTTTGGGGGCTCCTGGGATGTCACTCTGCAGCCCCTGTGAATGTCTGTGACATCCCAGCTGTTGAGGAGTCTGGGCATAGCTGGCATGTCTGCATGGATCCCCTGTGAGTGGCGGTGACATGCCGGCTCTTTGGCAGCCTGGGCACTGCTGGCATGACCTGATGGAGCAGCTGTGAGTGTCTGTGACATCCCTGCTTTTTGGAAGACAGGGTAAGGCAGGGATGTCCGCATGGGGTCCCCTTGGGTAACTGTGCCATGCTGTCTCTTTGGCAGCCTGGGGACTCCTGCGATGTCCCCATGGAGGTCCTGTGAGTGTCTTTGACATCCGTGCTCTTTGGCCTTGTGGGGATTGCGGGCATAAGGCCATTGAAGCCTTGTAGTGTCTGTGAGGTCCTGGCTCTTTGGCTGCCTGGAAAGTCCAGGAATGTCACCATGGAATCCCTTGTAATTTCTGTGACATCTTAGCTCCTTGGAAATCTGGGGACTGCTGGGGTATCAGCATGGAAGCCGCGTGAAAGTCTGTGACATCTGGGCTCTTAGGCAGGCAGGGATCACATGGGCTGTGGCTATGGAGCCCATGTGAGTTTCTGTGGCATGGCAGGTTTTCGGAAGCTTGGGGCTCCTGGGATTTCACCATGGAGCCGCTGTGAGTGTCTGTGACATCGTTGCTCTTTGGGAGCCTGGACACTCCTGGGATGTCACTCTTGAGCACCTGTGAGTGTGTGTGACATGCCGGCTCTTTGGCAGTCTGTGGATTCATGGGGTGTCTGCATGGAGCTCCTGCTAGTGTGTGTTGCATCCTGGCTCTTTGGTGCTCTGGGGGCTCCTGGGATGGCAGTCTGGAACCCTTGTGAATGTCTGTGACTTCCCGTCTCTTGGGGAGCCTGGGGATACGTGGGATGTGCGCATGGATCCCCTGTGTGTGTGTGTGACATGCCAGCTCTTTGGCAGCTTGGGGATCCCTGGGATTTGTGCATGGAGCCCCTGTGAGTGTGTGTGGCATCTCTGGTGTTTGGCACTCTGGGGATTCCCGGGATGTCCCCATGGAACCCGTGTGAGTGTCTGTGACATGCTGGCTCTTTGTCAGCCTCGGGTCTCCTGGGAAGTCACCATGGAACTGTTGTGAGTGTCTGTGATATCCCAGTTGCTTGGAAGCCCGGGGACTCCTGGGATGTCGCCATTGATCAGCTGTGAATGTTTGTGACATCCCGGCTCTTTGGGTGCCTGGGGACAGCAGGGAAGTCCTGATGGATCCCCTGTGAGTGTCTGTGACATCGTGGCTGTTTGAGAGCCTGTGGACTTGTGGGATGTCAGTCTGGAGCCCCTCTGAGTGTCTGTGACATGCCGGTGCTTTGGCAACCTGTGGATTCGAGGGATGTCTCCGTGGAGCTGCTGGCATTGTCTGTGACATGCTGGCTCTTTGGCGCTCTGGGGGCTCCTGGGATGTCACTCTGCAGCCCCTGTGAGACCTGTACATCCCAGCTGTTGAGGAGTCTGGCATAGCTGGCATGTCTGTGGCTGATCCTCTGTGAGTGTCGGTGACATGCCGGCTCTTTGGCAGCCTGGGCACTGCTGGCATGACCCGATGGAGCACCTGTGAGTGTCTGTGACATCCCTGCTCTCTGGAAGACAGGGTAAGGCAGGGATGTCCGCATGGGGCCCCTTGGGTAACTGTGACATGCTGTCTCTTTGGCAGCCTGGGGACTCCTGCGATGTCCCCATGGAGGCCCTGTGAGTGTCTTTGACATCCCTGCTCTTTGGCCTTGTGGGGATTGTGGGCATAAGGCCGTTGAAGCCTTGCGAGTGTCTGTGAGGTCCTGGCTCTTTGGCTGCCTGGAAAGTCCGGGGATGTCTCCATGGAATCCCTTGGAATTTCTGTGACATCTTAGCTCCTTTGAAATCTGGGGACTGCTGGGATATCAGCATGGAAGCCGCGTGAAAGTCTGTGACATCTGGGCTCTTAGGCAGGCAGGGATCACATGGGATGTGGCTATGGAGCCCATGTGAGTTTCTGTGGCATGGCAGGTTTTTGGAAGTTTGGGGACTCCTGGGATTTCACCATGGAGCCGCTGTGAGTGTCTGTGACATCGTGGCTCTTTGGGAGCCAGGACACTCCTGGGATGTCACTCTTGAGCACCTGTGAGTGTGTGTGACATGCCGGCTCTTTGGCAGACTGTGATCTGCTGGGGTGTCTGTATGAGTTCCCTGTGTGTGTTGCATCCTGGCTCTTTGGTGCCTTGGGGCCCTGGGATGGCAGTCTGGAGCCCTGTGAATGTTCAGACTTCCCCATCTCTTGGGGAGCCTGGGACACCTGGGATGTGTGCATGGATGTTCGTGTGAGGACGGGTAAGACATGCCTTTGGCAGCTTGGGGATCCCTGATGTGTGTGCAATGGAGCCCCTGTGAGTGTGGCATCTCTGGTGTTTGGCACTCTGGGGATTCCCCGGATGTCCCCATGGAACGCGTGTGAGTGTCTGTGACATGCTGGCTCTTTGTCAGCCTCGGGTCTCCTGGGAAGTCGCCATGGAACTGTTGTGAGTGTCTGTGATATCCCAGTTGCTTGGAAGCCCGGGGTCTCCTGGGATGTCGCCATTGATCAGCTGTGAATGTTTGTGACATCCTGGCTCTTTGGGTGACTGGGAACAGCAGGGAAGTCCCGATGGAGCCCCTGTGAGTGTCTGTGACATCGTGGCTGTTTGAGAGCCTGTGGACTTGTGGGATGTCAGTCTGGAGCCCCTGTGAATGTCTGTGACATCCCAGCTGTTGAGGAATCTGGGCATAGATGGCATGTCTGCATGGATCCCCTGTGAGTGTCGGTGACATGCCGGCTCTTTGGCAGCCTGGGCACTGCTGGCATGACCCCATGGAGCAGCTGTGAGTGTCTGTGACATCCCTGCTCTTTGGAAGACAGGGTAAGGCAGGGATGTCCGCATGGGGCCCCCTTGGGTAACTGTGACATGCTGTCTCTTTGTCAGCCTGGGGACTCCTGCGATGTCCCCATGGAGGCCCTGTGAGTGTCTTTGACATCCCTCCTCTTTGGCCTTGTGGGGATTGCGGGCATAAGGCCGTTGAAGCCTTGCGAGTGTCTGTGAGGTCCTGGCTCTTTGGCTGCCTGGAAAGTCCTGGGATGTCACCATGGAATCCCTTGGAATTTCTTTGACGTCTTAGCTCCTTGGAAATCTGGGGACTGCTGGGGTATCAGCATGGAAGCCGCGTGAAAGTCTGTGACATCTGGGCTCTTAGGCAGGCAAGGATCACATGGGCTGTGGCTATGGAGCCCATGTGAGTTTCTGTGACATGGCAGGTTTTTGGAAGCTTGAGGACTCCTGGGATTTCACCATGGAGCCGCCAGGAGGTTCAGACATCGTGGCTCTTTGGGAGCCTGACACTCCTGGGATGTCACCTGAGCACCCAGAGTGTGTGTGACATGCCTGCCTTTGGCAGTCTGTGGATTCCATGGGGTGTCTGCATGGAGCTCCTGCTAGTGTGTGTTGCATCCCGGTTTTGTCACCTGGGGGGCTCCTGGGATGGCAGTCTAGGAGTTCTGTGAATGTCTGTGACTTCCCGCCTCTTTGGGGGAGCCTGGGGATAGGTGGGATGTGTGCATGGATGCCCTGTGAGTGTGTGTGACATGCCGGCTTTTTGGCAGCTTGGGGACCCCTGGGATGTGTGCATGGAGCCCCTGTGAGTGTCGTGACATGGCCGAGGTTTGGCAGCTTGGGGACCCCTGGGATGTCCCCATGGAGCCCCTGTGAGTGTGTGTGGCATCTCTGGTGTTTGGCACTCTGGGGATTCCCGGATGTCCCCATGGAACCCGTGTGAGTGTCTGTGACATGCTGGCTCTTTGTCAGCCTCGGGTCTCCAGGGAAGTCGCCATGGAACTGTTGTGAGTGTCTGTGATATCCCAGTTGCTTGGAAGCCCGGGGTCTCCTGGGATGTCGCCATTGATCAGCTGTGAATGTTTGTGACATCCCGGCTCTTTGGGTGACTGGGGACAGCAGGGAAGTCCCGATGGAGCCCCTGTGAGTGTCTGTGACATCGTGGCTGTTTTAGCGCCTGTGGACTTCTGGGATTTCACTCTGCAGCCCTGTGAATGTCTTATCATCCCAGCTGTTGAGGAGTCTGGGCATAGCTGGCATGTCTGCATGGATCCCCTGTGACTGTCGGTGACATGCCAGCTCTTTGGCAGCCTGGGCACTGCTGGCATGACCCGATGGAGCAGCTGTGAGTGTCTGTGACATCCCTGCTCTTTGGAAGACAGGGTAAGGCAGGGATGTCCGCATGGGGTCCCCTTGGGTAACTGTGACATGCTGTCTCTTTGGCAGCCTGGGGACTCCTGCGATGTCCCCATGGAGGCCCTGTGAGTGTCTTTGACATCCCTGCTCTTTGGCCTTGTGGGGATTGCGGGCATAAGGCCGTTGAAGCCTTGTAGTGTCTGTGAGGTCCTGGCTCTTTGGCTGCCTGGAAAGTCCGGGGATGTCACCATGGAATCCCTTGGAATTTCTGTGACATCTTTAGCTCCTTGGAAATCTGGGGACTGCTGGGGTATCAGCATGGAAGCCGCGTGAAAGTCTGTGACATCTGGGCTCTTAGGCAGCAGGGATCACATGGGATGTGGCTATGGAGCCCATGTGAGTTTCTGTGGCATGGCAGGTTTTTGGAAGCTTGGGGACTCCTGGGATTTCACCATGGAGCCGCTGTGAGTGTCTGTGACATCGTGGCTCTTGGGGAGCCTGGACACTCCTGGGATGTCACTCTTGAGCACCTGTGAGTGTGTGTGACATGCCGGCTCTTTGGCAGTCTGTGGATTCATGGGGTGTCTGCATGGAGCTCCTGCTAGTGTGTGTTGCATCCTGGCTCTTTGGTGCTCTGGGGGCTCCTGGGATGGCAGTCTGGAGCCCCTGTGAATGTCTGTGACTTCCCGTCTCTTGGGGAGCCTGGGGAAACCTGGGATGTGTGCATGGATCCCCTGTGAGTGTGTGTGACATGCCAGCTCTGTGGCAGCTTGGGGACCCCTGGGATGTGTGCATGGATCCCCTGTGAGTGTGTGTGACATGCCAGCTCTTTGGCACCTTGGGGACACCTGGGATGTGTGCATGGAGCCCTTGTGAGTGTGTGTGGCATCTCTGGTGTTTGGCACTCTGGAGATTCCCGGGATGTCCCCATGGAACGCGTGTGAGTGTCTGTGACATGCTGGCTCTTTGTCAGCCTCGGGTCTCCTGGGAAGTCACCATGGAACTGTTGTGAGTGTCTGTGATGTCCCAGTTGCTTGGAAGCCCGGGGTCTCCTGGGATGTCGCCATTGATCAGCTGTGAATGTTTGTGACATCCCGGCTCTTTGGGTGCCTGGGGACAGCAGGGAAGTCCCGATGGAGCCCCTGTGAGTGTCCGTGACATCGTAGCTGTTTGAGAGCCTGTGGACTCATGGGATGTCAATCTGGAGCCCCTCTGAGTGTCTGTGACATGCCTGTGCTTTGGCAGCCAGTGAATTCGAGGGATGTCTCCATGGAGCTGTTGGCATTGTCTGTAACATGCTGGCTCTTTGGCACTCTGGGGGCTCCTGGGATGTCACTCTGCAGCCCCTGTGAATGTCTGTGATGTCCCAGCTGTTGAGGAGTCTGGGCATAGCTGGCATGTCTGCATGGATCCCCTGTGAGTGTCGGTGACATGCCGGCTCTTTGGCAGCCTGGGCGCTGCTGGCATGACCCGATGGAGCAGCTGTGAGTGTCTGTGACATCCCTGCTCTCTGGAAGACAGGGTAAGGCAGGGATTTCCGCATGGGGTCCCCTTGGATAACTGTGCCATGCTGTCTCTTTGGCAGCCTGGGGACTCCTGCGATGTCCCCATGGAGGCCCTGTGAGTGTCTTTGACATCCCTGCTCTTTGGCCTTGTGGGGATTGCGGGCATAAGGCCGTTGAAGCCTGGTAGTGTCTGTGAGGTCCTGGCTCTTTGGCTGCCTGGAAAGTCCGGGGATGTCACCATGGAATCCCTTGGAATTTCTGTGACATCTTAGCTCCTTGGAAATCTGGGGACTGCTGGGGTATCAGCCTGGAAACCGCGTGAAAGTCTGTGACATCTGGGCTCTTAGGCAGGCAGGGATCACATGGGATGTGGCTATGGAGCCCATGTGAGTTTCTGTGACATGGCAGGTTTTTGGAAGCTTGGGGACTCCTGGGATTTCTCCATGGAGCCGCTGTGAGTGTCTGTGACATCGTGGCTCTTTGGGAGCCTGGACACTCCTGGGATGTCACTCTTGAGCACCTGTGAGTGTGTGTGACATGCCGGCTCTTTGGCAGTCTGTGGATTCATGGGGTGTCTGCATGGAGCTCCTGCTAGTGTGTGTTGCATCCTGGCTCTTTGGTGCTCTGGGGGCTCCTGGGATGGCAATCTGGAGCCCCTGTGAATGTCTGTGACTTCCCGTCTCTTGGGGAGCCTGGGGATACGTGGGATGTGTGCATGGATCCCCTGTGAGTGTGTGTGACATGCCAGCTCTTTGGCAGCTTGGGGACACCTGGGATGTGTGCATGGAGCCCCTATGAGTGTGTGTGGCATCTCTGGTGTTTGGCACTCTGGGGATTCCCGGGATGTCCCCATGGAACGCGTGTGAGTGTCTGTGACAAGCTGGCTCTTTTCACCTTGGTTCCTGGGAATCGCCATGGAACTGTTGTGAGTGGTCTGTGATATCTCCAGTTGCTGGAAGCCCGGTCTCCTGGGATGTCACCATTGATCAGCTGTGACTGTTTGTGACATCCCGGCTCTTTGGGTGACTGGGGACAGCAGGGAAGTCCCGATGGAGGCCCTGTGAGTGTCTGTGACATCGTGGCTGTTTGAGAGCCTGTGGACTTGTGGGATGTCAGTCTGGAGCCCCTGTGAGTGTCTGTGACATGCCGGTGCATTGGCAGCCTCTGGATTCGAGGGATGTCTCCATGGAGCTGCTGGCATTGTCTGTGACATGCTGGCTCTTTGGCGCTCTGGGGGCTACTGGGATGTCACTCTGCAGCCCCTGTGAATGTCTGTGATGTCCCAGCTGTTGAGGAGTCTGGGCATAGCTGGCATGTCTGCATGGATCCCCTGTGAGTGTCGGTCACATGCCGGCTCTTTGGCAGCCTGGGCACTGCTGGCATGACCTGATGGAGCACCTGGGAGTGTCTGTGACATCCCTGCTTTTTGGAAGACAGGGTAAGGCTGGGATGTCCGCATGGGGCCGCTTCGGTAACTGTGACATGCTGTCTCTTTGGCAGCCTGGGGACTCCTGCGATGTCCCCATGGAGGCCCTGTGAGTGTCTTTGACATCCCTGCTCTTTGGCCTTGTGGGGATAGCGGGCATAAGGCCGTTGAAGCCTTGTAGTGTCTGTGAGGTCCTGGCTCTTTGGCTGCCTGGAACGTCCGGGGATGTCACCATGGAATCCCTTGGAATTTCTGTGACATCTTAGCTCCTTCGAAATCTGGGGACTGCTGGGATATCAGCATGGAAGCCGCGTGAAAGTCTGTGACATCTGGGCTCTTAGGCAGGCAGGGATCCCATGGGATGTGGCTATGGAGCCCATGTGAGTTTCTGTGGCATGGCAGGTTTTTGGAAGCTTGGGGACTCCTGGGATTTCACCATGGAGCCGCTGTGAGTGTCTGTGACATCATGGCTGTTTGGGAGCCTGGGCACTCCTGGGATGTCACTCTTGAGCACCTGTGAGTGTGTGTGACATGCCGGCTCTTTGGCAGTCTGTGGATTCATGGGTGTCTGCATGGAGCTCCTGCTAGTGTGTGTTGCATCCTGGCTCTTTGTCACTCTGGGGGCTCCTGGGATGGCAGTCTGGAGCCCCTGTGAATGTCTGTGACTTCGCGTCTCTTGGGGAGCCTGGGGATAGGTGGGATGTGTGCATGGATGCCCTGTGAGTGTGTGTGACATGCCGGCTCTTTGGCAGCTTGGGGATCCCTGGGATGTGTGCATGGAGCCCCTATGAGTGTGTGTGGCATCTCTTGTGTTTGGCACTCTGGGTATTCCCGGGATGTCCCCATGGAACCCGTGTGAGTGTCTGTGACATGCTGGCTCTTTGTCAGCCTCAGGTCTCCTTGGAAGTCGCCATGGAACTGTTGTGAGTGTCTGTGATATCCCAGTTGCTTGGAAGCCCGGGGTCTCCTGGGATGTCGCCATTGATCAGCTGTGAATGTTTGTGACATCCCGGCTCTTTGGGTGCCTGGGGACAGCAGGGAAGTCCCGATGGAGCCCCTGTGAATGTCTGTGACATCGTGGCTGTTTGAGAGCCTGTGGACTTGTGGGATGTCAGTCTGGAGCCCCTGTGATTGTCTGTGACATGCCGGTGCTTTGGCAGCCAGTGGATTCGAGGGATGTCTCCATGGAGCTGCTGGCATTGTCTGTGACATCCTGGCTCTTTGGCACTTTGGGGGCTCCTTGGATGTCACTCTGCAGCCCCGGTGAATGTCTGTGTCATGCCAGCTGTTGAGGAGTCTGGGCATAGATGGCATGTCTGCATGGATCCCCTGTGAGTGTCGGTGACATGCCGGCTCTTTGGCAGCCTGGGCACTGCTGGCATGACCCGATGGAGCAGCTGGGAGTGTCTGTGACATCCCTGCTCTTTGGAAGACTGGGTAAGGCAGGGATGTCCGCATGGGGTCCCTTTGGGTAACTGTGACATGCTGTCTCTTTGGCAGCCTGGGGACTCCTGCGATGTCCCCATGGAGGCCCTGTGAGTGTCTTTGACATCCCTGCTCTTTGGCGTTGTGGGGATTGCGGGCATAAGGCCGTTGAAGCCTTGTAGTGTCTGTGAGGTCCTGGCTCTTTGGCTGCCTGGAAAGTCCGGGGATGTCACCATGGAATCCCTTGGAATTTCTGTGACATCTTAGCTCCTTGGAAATCTGGGGACTGCTGGGCTATCAGCATGGAAGCCGCGTGAAAGTCTGTGACATCTGGGTTCTTAGGCAGGCAGGGATCACATGGGCTGTGGCTATGGAGCCCATGTGAGTTTCTATGGCATGGCAGGTTTTTGGAAGCTTGGGGACTCCTGGGATTTCACCATGGAGCCGCTGTGAGTGTCTGTGACATCGTGGCTCTTAGAGAGCCTGAGAACACCTTGGATGTCTGCATGGTGCTGCTGTGAGTGTCTGTGACATTATCGCTCTATGGGAGCCTGGGCACTCCTGGGATGTCACTCTTGAGCACCTGTGAGTGTGTGTGACATGCCGGCTCTTTGGCAGTCTGTGGATTCATGGGGTGTCTGCATGGAGCTCCTGCTAGTGTGTGTTGCATCCTGGCTCTTTG
>JAVTVJ010004071.1:0-22168 GCA_034509425.1 Eopsaltria australis
TTTTTCTTTTATATGTTCTCTGTACTCTCTGCACATATTTTTGTGGCTCTGTAGCCCACTATATTAATAGCTAGTTTTTCCAGTACCTTTCCATAGCCTTTCCCTAAGCAGAAAGACAAAACAAATTCCAGAGCTCCAAGCCCCAGGGGGTTGCAAGGCCCTGTCCTATCTCAGTTCTTCCTGGGAACCAAGGCCGAGAACAACTCTGAGGTACATTTTCATACGCAGAGTGCAGCCAGTGCTGAGGGGGGGGCTCCAGGGAAGGGGCTGGACCTGAGGGGGAATTGAATCGCCACTTGTTCTCCTTATTGGTGCTCTTAATTATGCTAATTTCCTAAAAGCTATAAATATGTACTCACCCCTGGAGGGGTTGGGCTTTTATGGACACCTTTCCATAACTGCTCCTGAAGACCTTCAAAATAAAGATCCCCTTTTATATTACCTCCTTGCTAAAATGATCTCGAGTTTCTTTTCCAGGCTGGGGGAAAAGGCAACACCGGACGCCCCCTGAAATGCCGCATGGAGCAAGATCCTTCCCTAGACCTAAGCTGCCACTATCAGGTAGAACTCTGGCTGCAATTGTAGGCTAAATGCCTCCCAAAAACTGGAAAATCATGCATCTGGGGACTGAGTTTTCTTCACATGGAAATGCTACCATTGTTTGCATCAAGGCCACATATCTGGGAGTTGACAGCCGCATGCTGAAATTCCGCATGGATTAAGATTCCCAGCAGACCCAAGCTGCCACCGACAAGGACCCTGGCTGCCCTTGCAGGGCCAAAACCCTCCTCCAAACTGACATCAAGAAACTGGGGGGGTGAGTTCTCTTTCTCAGAGAAAAGGGACACTTTTGTGTCCCGCCCCAGCACTTGCCCCCAAGGTTGGCACCTCTCTCAAATCTGTGACATGGATCAAGATTCCTCGCAGACCCAAGCTGCCACCAAAAAGGACCCTGGCTGCCCTTGCAGGGCCAAAACCCTCCTCCAAACTGACATCAAGAAACTGGGGGGCAGAGTTCTCTTTCTCAGAGAAAAGGGACACTTTTGTGTCCTGGCCCTAAGGCACTGTGCTCCCTGCTGCCTCCTGAAATTCCGTATGGATCAAGATTATTCGCTGACGCAAGATACCATCAACCAGGACTCTGGTTGCATTTGTAGGGCTAAAACCCTCCACCAAACCCATATCATGAATCTGGGGGCCTAAGTTTTCTTTCACGTGGAAAAGTTCCATCATATGTATCGTAGGCCCCCTGTCTGGGAGTCGACTGCCGCTCTTCAAATCTCCGGGTGATGGAGCAAGATCCCCGCAGGACCCAAGCTGCCATCGACTAGGACACACACTGGCTGCCCCTTTGCAGGGCCAAACCCTCCCTCCAAACTGACATCAAGAAACTTGGGGCAGAAAGTTCTCTTCTCAGAGAGAAAAAGGGGACACTTTTTGTGTCCCGGCCCTAAGGCACTGTGTTCCCGGTGATGCCGTTTGGTTTCTGCCTTTTTTCTTTTATATGTTCTCTGTACTCTCTGCACATATTTTTGTGGCTCTGTAGCCTACTATATTAATAGCTAGTTTTTCCAGTACCCTTCCATAGCCTTTCCCTAAGCAGAAAGACAAAACAAATTCCAGAGCTCCAAGCCCCAGGGGGTTGCAAGGCCCTGTCCTATCTCAGTTCTTCCTGGGAACCAAGGCCGAGAACAACTCTGAGGTACATTTTCATAAGTAGAGTGCAGCCAGTGCTGAGAGGGGGGCTCCAGGGAAGGGGCTGGACCTGAGGGGGAATTGAATCGCCACTTGTTCTCCTTATTGGTGCTCTTAATCAATTATGCTAATTTCCCAAAAGCTATAAATATGTACTCACCCCTGGAGGGGCTGGGCTTTTATGGACACCTTTCCATAACTGCTCCTGAAGACCTTCAAAATAAAGATCCCCTTTTATATTACCTCCTTGCTAAAATGATCTCGAGTTTCTTTTCCAGGCTGGGGGAAAAGGCAACAGTTATTTGGCACACCCAGAAGGGACACGAGAACCTGGTACCCTTCCTCTGGACCGAAAATATCCTGCAAGGAATTCCTTTCTGACAGCAATCTAAAGAATTCCCTGCCACGGGCCGGAGGTCGAGACACCATGGTTCCAAGATCCCACAGGAGGTAGTATAAAGGTGGTTCTTTCGCTGTGTAGTGTGTAGTTTGTATGTGTATTGTTTATGTATTGTGTATCTGTTTAAAGTCAGTAATTGTTAGCGCATCCCAGGGACAACCTGGATGCAGGGTGAGAAAATTTGCTTTGAAATCATTTCTCCAAGTTTTTCCTGTTGCCGATTCCAACCTGCCCCAGAGATCGGCTGGTGGGGGAGGGAGGCGGGTGTGTGATCCTCGGGCTGAGATTTTCACTGGTAGAGAAAAGCAAATCACAGCGAAAAGTTTATTTCATGTTTAGCACATGCGAGTTTTGAATTGAAAGTTGGCCTGGAGACATCTGGGCATGGAGCGGCCGGGGGAGGCCTGGTCTGCTTCTTGGTAGGAGGTGGGGGATGGGCCCCGCTTCCTACAGGTTTGTGGAGCGGCTGGGTGTCCAGCCTGCTCATTGGTGGGAGGCTGGGGAGAGATTCCCACTTCCTACAGGTTTGTGGAGCGGCTGGGTGTCCAGCCTGCTCCTTGGTGGGAGGCTGGGGAGAGATTCCCACTTCCTACAGGTTTGTGGAGCGGCTGGGTGCCCAGCCTGCTCCTTGGTGGGAAGCTGGGGAGAGATTCCCACCTCCTACAGGTTTGTGGAGCGGCTGGGTGCCCAGCCTGCTCCTTGGTGGGAGGCGAGTGAGAAATCCTCGCTTCCTACAGGTCTGTGGAGAGGCTGGGTGTCCAGCCTGCTCCTTAGTGGGAGGCTTTAGGAGAGATCCCTCGCTTCCAGCAAGTTTGGTGGAACGGGCCGGTGCCTCGGCCCGCACTCATTGTAAGGGAAGGGGAGAAGCCCCACTCTCTATGTTCCATCTTGTAAAAAAGTTTCAAGATTTTAAGGTAAGGGCGCACTCGGACTTCCGGGACGGCCCGCATTGCATGGGTCACCCCCGTGATAGAAGGCACCAGCCAGCCTGAGAGGGGCGGAGGTGATTCCTGCCATTGCCCTGGTCACGGCCGGGATGCGGGAGCGGGTCCCAGGAAGCTTAACCGGACCGGCTGCCGCTGGCGCTTCGCTCTCGCCCCCTGCCTGGCGGAGTATGGGTCAGCACACGCCACACGTCCGGCCCACCGCTGCCCTGGCCCTCAAGACCGCCCAGAGCTGGGCCGGGAGTGTGAGGACCTAAGAGCAGGAACGGCCCCCACGACTTTCCACAGTAACGAAGCTTGTTTTTATGGATACCCAGAGTCATGTGAGCAAAGCAGCATCACCGAGCTGGCGAAGCTGGGTGCCCCCATGGGTGCCCAGATGTCACTCGTAGCCCCCGGGCCGCGCGGTTAAGGGAAGCGAAAGGCCTTTTTGTCTGCCTTGGTAAGCACCCAAAACACCGAGCCCAAAGAACAAGAAGCCGCTTAGGCTCCCCTTTAAACCATGCTATAAGTAAGCAGAGTCCTGTGTTAACAAATATCTTAGAATGGTTTACTGAGTCAAATTTGTAAAAGACCTTCTCCTGTATCCTTGTGAGTAAAAAGACCAAGGACTCTTTACTATTATGTAAAATAATCCTGAAACTGGAGAACTAGGGCAGTCAGTCAGTAACTGAAAATTGCTGCATCCAACCAGCAGCCAAGAATTGATACATCCAACAGTTGCATGCAACCCACTGTAAGTTTGTTCTGTGAACATAGAAGACATGGACCCTATGCCATGCTACTGAAACTGGATAATGTTATTCTGAAAACGTTTGCCGTCAATCCTAGTATGTCTGTTCCCAGCACTAACTGATAATGTATTTAAGTCTGACTGTTTGCAGACCATTCCAGCAGAGCAGACCTGAAAGATGTGCCAGCCTGGGAGCTGTATGCAGATGAGAGCAGCTTCATGCGAGATGGCAAACAAAGGACAGGTTATGCAGTAACAACCACGAACCAGGTAAACTATGAGAAAAGTGTTACCATCAAATGTACCCATCACAAAAAGCTGAACTGATTATATCAATGAAAGATCTAGAACTGAGCAAAGTCATCTAGAAGGAAGGAAGACTAGCAACTATTCAAGCCTAGAGACTGAGTCTATGTTGAATGAAGGGACAGTAATCTTACGAGCTAAGTAAAAAGAGTCATTCCAAGTCCTGACTACCCTCACCAAATCCAAAGCTGCTGGCAGAGAGCCTTGAATTCACTGCTCCAGAGTTAAGAAGACGTCTGCTCCATAGACAGCCAGAAAACAGAGACTGATACAAATTGAGATGATATGATTTAAACTGTTCTTTTGTACCTCTTATCTGTACAGTTGGTAACCGTGATTCAAATTTGGTCCTAAAATTTGCATGTAACTCTAGTCCAAAATGTATCCAAAAGCTCTTCATAAGGACAACTTGTCAAAGTTGAGAATCTGGCCTGGTAATTTTTGCCCCAAGATAAAGATTGGGCCTGTGCCCATGGAGCTGTGATTCAAAATGTAATGTTTAATCATATTAAAGGCTGTTGACAAAACAAAATAGCTCTTAATTTCCTACTAGCCACAAAATCATTAACACTAGTTGCTGTTCTTATGCAAATCTGAATGAAAAATTTTTTTAGAAATTTGGTTGAAATTTGAAAGCAAACTCAAATTCTACACCAAGTAACTCTCAAAAGAGCTTACTGGACCTTGGATATCTTCAGTACACTCACTTCATGGTTACCAAACTGAACCTAGATAAAAGAAATGTTCATAGTAACTGTAGTTATAATTAGCATCTGTGTAACAACTAGTGGGATAGCCAGTTGTATAAACCAGAGGTATGGTTGAATGCAGAGTAGAGACTAGACAAGACAGAGTCTTGTTAGTCTCTAAAAAAGGGGGAATGATGCCGTTTGGTTTCTGCCTTTTTTCTTTTATATGTTCTCTGTACTCTCTGCCCATATTTTTGTGGCTCTGTAGCCTACTATATTAATAGCTAGTTTTTCCAGTACCTTTCCATAGCCTTTCCCTAAGCAGAAAGACAAAACAAATTCCAGAGCTCCAAGCCCCAGGGGGTTGCAAGGCCCTGTCCTATCTCAGTTCTTCCTGGGAACCAAGGCCGAGAACAACTCTGAGGTACATTTTCATAAGCAGAGTGCAGCCAGTGCTGAGAGGGGGGCTCCAGGGAAGGGGCTGGACCTGAGGGGGAATTGAATCGCCACTTGTTCTCCTTATTGGTGCTCTTAATCAATTATGCTAATTTCCTAAAAGCTATAAATATGTACTCACCCCTGGAGGGGCTGGGCTTTTATGGACACCTTTCCATAACTGCTCCTGAAGACCTTCAAAATAAAGATCCCCTTTATATTACCTCCTTGCTAAAATGATCTCGAGTTTCTTTTCCAGGCTGGGGGAAAAGGCAACACCGACGCCACCTGAAATGGCGCATGGATCAAGATCCTTCCTATGACCTAAGCTGCCATCAGCTAGAACTCTGGCTGCAATTGTAGGGCCAAATGCCTCCTAAAACTGCATCATGCATCTGGGGGGGACTGAGTTTTCTTTCACATGGAAATGCCCATTGTTTGCATCAAGGCCACATATCTGGGAGTTGACAGCCACATGCTGAAATTCACATGGATTAAGATTCCTCGCGAGACCCAAGCTGCCACCACAAGAAGGACCCTGGCTGCCCTTGCAGGGCCAAAACCCCTCCTCCAAACTACTGGACATCAAGAAACTGGGGGGCAGAGTTCTCTTTCAGAGAAAAGGGACACTTTTTGTGTCCCGCCCCAAGGCACTGTGTCTCCCGTGATGCCGCTTACTTTGCCTTTTTCTTTTATATGTTCTCTGTACCTCTGCACATATTTTTGTGGCTCTGTAGCCTACTATATTAATAGCTAGTTTTTCCAGTACCTTCCATAGCCTTTCCCTAAGCAGAAAGACAAAACAAATTCCAGAGCTCCAAGCCCCAGGGGGTTGCAAGGCCCTGTCCTATCGCAGTTCTTCCTGGGAACCAAGGCCGAGAACAACTCTGAGGTACATTTTCATAAGCAGAGTGCAGCCAGTGCTGAGAGGGGGCTCCAGGGAAGGGGCTGGACCTGAGGGGGAATTGAATCGCCACTTGTTCTCCTTATTGGTGCTCTTAATTATGCTAATTTCCTAAAAGCTATAAATATGTACTCACCCCTGGAGGGGCTGGGCTTTTATGGACACCTTTCCATAACTGCTCCTGAAGACCTTCAAAATAAAGATCCCCTTTTATATTACCTCCTTGCTAAAATGATCTCGAGTTTCTTTTCCAGGCTGGGGGAAAAGGTAACAGTTATTTGGCACACCCAGAAGGGACACGAGAACCTGGTACCCTTCCTCTGGACCGAAAACATCCTGCAAGGAATTCCTTTCTGACAGCAATCTAAAGAATTCCCTGCCACGGGCCTGAGGTCGAGACACCATGGTTCCAAGATCCTACAGGAGGTAGTATAAAGGTGGTTCTTTTTGTTGTGTAGTGTGTAGTTTGTATGTGTGTGTATTGTTTATGTATTGTGTATCTGTTTAAAGTCAGTAATTGTTAGCGATCCCAGGACAACCTGGCGTGGTGGTGAGAAAATTTGCTTTTGAAATCATTTCTCCAAGTTTTTCCTGTTGCCGATTTTCCAACCTGCCCCAGAGATCGGCTGGTGGGGAGGAGGCGGGTGTGTGATCTCGGCTGAGATTGTTCACTGGTAGAGAAAAGCAAATCACAGTGCGAAAGGTTATTTCATGTTTAGCACATGCGAGTTTTGAATTGAAAGCTGGCCGGGAGACATCTGGGCATGGCGCGGCCGGGGGAGGCCTGGTCTGCTTCTTGGTAGGAGGTGGGGGATGGGCCCCGCTTCCTACAGGTTTGTGGAGCGGCTGGGTGTCCAGCCTGCTCCTTGGTGGAGATCTGGGCAGAGATTCCCCTACCACAGGTTTGTGGAGCGGCTGGGGTCCAGCCTCTCCTTGTGGGAGCTGGAAGATTTCCCACTTCCTACAGGTTTGTGACGGCTGGTGCCAGCCGCTCCTTGGTGGGAACTGGGAGGAATTCCCCTTCCTACAGTTTGTGGAGCGCTGCGAGTGCCCCACCTGCTCCTTGTGGGAGGCGAGAGGAGAAATCCTCGCTTCCTACAGGTCTGTGGAGAGTCTGAGGTGTCCAGCCTGCCTCCTAGTGGGAGGCTGGGGAGAGATCCTCGCTTCCAGCAAGTTTTGTGGAACGGCCGAGAAAGCTCGGTTCGCACCATTGTAAGGGAAGGGGAGAAGCCCCCACTTTCTATGTTCCATCTGTAAAAAGTTTTTCCAAGATTTTAAGGCAAGGGCGACTCCCGGACTTCCGGGACGGCTCCGCGAGCAGGGCGGTCACTCCCCGTGACAGAAGCGGGGCACCAGCCGCTCTGAGAGGGGCGGAGGTGATTCCTGCCATTGCCCTGGTCACGGCCGGGGGATGCGCGGGGGAGCGGTCCCAGGAAGCGAACCGGACCGGGGCTGCCGCTGCGCTGCTTCGGCCCTGCTCTGGCGGAGGCGGGGCCGCCGCTGCGCGGCCACGGCCCGGCTCACTCGCTGCTCCTGGGCCCCGCCCGCACCGGCCCAGAGCGGGCCGGAAGTGTGAGATCTAAGAGCAGGAACGGCCCTATCGCACTTTCACAGTAACGAGCTTGTTTTAAGGACACCGAAGACCGCTGTGCAGCAGCAGCAGCACGGCCACGGACCACATAGCCCACGGAGTGTTCGTATCACGGCGAGGGGAGCCGGGAGGTGCCTGCGGAGGTGCCCGCATGCCGCTCGCCGTCCCGGCCGTCTTGGCCCGAGGGGCAGCGAGCGCTCTTGGTCTGCTCTGGTAAGCACTCAAAAGGGAAACACCGAGCCCAAAGAACAAGAAGCCGTTTTTAGGCTCCCTTAAACCCTGCTATAAGTAAGCAGAGTCCTGTGTTAACAAATATCTTAGAATGGTTTACTGAGTTAAATTTGTAAAAGACCTTCTCCTGAATCCTTGTGAGTAAAAAAGACAAAGGACTCTTTACTATTATGTAAAATAATCCTGAAACTGGAGAACTAGGGCAGTCAGCAACTGAAAATTGCTGCATCCAACCAGCAGCCAAGAAATGATACATCCAACAGTTGCATGCAACCCACTGTAAGTTTGTTCTGTGAACATAGAAGACATGGACCCTATGCCATGCTACTGAAACTGGATAATGTTATTCTGAAAACGTTTGCTGTCAATCCTAGTATGTCTGTTCCCAGCACTAACTGATAATGAATTTAAGTCTGACTGTTTGCAGACCATGGAAGAAGCCTATTCCAGCAGAGCAGACCTGAAAGATGTGCCAGCCTGGAGCTGTATGCAGATGAGAGCAGCTTCATGCGAGATGGCAAACAAAAGACAGGTTATGCAGTAACAACCACGAACCAGGTAACCATGAGAAAAGTGTTACCATCAAATGTGCCATCACAAAAAGCTGAACTGATTATATCAATGAAAGATCTAGACCTGAGCAAAGTCATCTAGAAGGAAGGAAGACTAGCAACTATTCAAGCCTAGAGACTGAGTCTATGTTGAATGAAGGGACAGTAATCTTACGAGCTAAGTAAAAAGAGTCATTACAAGTCCTGACTACCCTCACCAAATCCAAAGCTGCTGGCAGAGAGCCTTGAATTCACTGCTCCAGAGTTTAGAAGACGTCTGCTCCATAGACAGCCAGAAAACAGAGACTGATACAAATTTGACCGATGATTGATTTTAAACTGTTCTTGTCCTCTTCTGTTACAGTTGGAACCGTGATTCAAATTTGGTCCTAAAATTTGCATGTAACTCTAGCCAAAAAATGTATCCAAAACTCTCATAAGGACACTGCAAAGTTTGAAAATTCTGGCCCTGGTAAGTTTTTGCCCCAAATAAGATTGGGCCGTGCCCATGGAGCTGTGCATCCAAATGTAATGTTTAATTCATATTAAAGGCCTTGACAAAACAAAATAGCTTCTTAATTCCTACTAGCCACAAAAATCATTAAACTATTGTGTTCTTATGCAAATCTGACATGAAAAATTTTTTTAGAAATTTGGCTTGAAATTTGAAGCAAACTCAAAATTCTACACCAAGTAACTCTCAAAAGAGCTTACTAACCTTGAATATCTTCATACACTCCACTTCATGGTTACCAAACTGAACCTAGATAAAAATGTTCATAGTAACTGTAGTTATTAATTAGCATTCTGTGTAACAACTAGTGGGATAGCCAGTTGTATAAACCAGAGGTATGGTTGAATGCAGAGTAGAGACTAGACAAGACAGAGTCTTGTTAGTCTCTAAAAAAGGGGGGAATTATGCCGTTTGGTTTCTGCCTTTTTTCTTTTATATGTTCTCTGTACTCTCTGCCCATATTTTTTTGGCTCTGTAGCCTACTATATTAATAGCTAGTTTTTCCAGTACCTTTCCATAGCCTTTCCCTAAGCAGAAAGACAAAACAAATTCCAGAGCTCCAAGCCCCAGGGGTTTGCAAGGCCCTGTCCTATCTCAGTTCTTCCTGGGAACCAAGGCCGAGAACAACTCTGAGGTACATTTTCATAAGCAGAGTGCAGCCAGTGCTGAGAGGGGGGCTCCAGGGAAGGGGCTGGACCTGAGGGGGAATTGAATCGCCACTTGTTCTCCTTATTTGTGCTCTTAATTATGCTAATTTCCTAAAAGCTATAAATATGTACTCACCCCTGGAGGGGCTGGGCTTTTATGGACACCTTTCCATAACTGCTCCTGAAGACCTCAAAATAAAGATCCCCTTTTATATTACCTCCTTGCTAAAATGATCTCGAGTTTCTTTTCCAGGCTGGGGGAAAAGGCAACACCGGACGCCACCTGAAATGCCGCATGGATCAAGATCCTCCCAGACCCAAGCTGCCATCAGCTAGAACTCTGGCTGCAATTGTAGGGCTAAATGCCTCCTAAAAACTGGCATCATGGATGTGGGGGACTGAAGTTTCTTTCACATGGAAATGCGCCATTATTTGCATCGAAGGCCACATATCTAGGAGTTTACGGCCGCATGCTGAAATTCCGCATGGATTAAGATACCTCGCAGACCCAAGCTGCCACCGACAAGGATCCTGGCTGCCCCTTGCAGGCCCAAAACCCTCCTCCAAACTGACATCAAGAAACTGGGGAGACGATTCTCTTCTCAGAGAAGAAGGACACTTTTGTTGTCGTGGCCCTAAGCACTCTCTCCCTCTGCGTTCTTCAAATTCCGCATGGATCAAGAGTCCTCGCAGACACAAGGTGCCACCGACAAGGACCCTGGCTGCCCTTGCAGGGCCAAAACCCTCCTCCAAACTGACATCACGAAACTGCGGGGCAGAGTTCTCTTTCTCAGAGAAAAGGGACACTTTTTGTGTCCTGGCCCTAAGGCACTCTGCTCCTGGACGCCACCTGAAATTCCGTATGGATCAAGATTATTCGCTGACGCAAGATGCCATCAACCAGGACTCTGGTTGCATTTGTAGGGCCAAAACCCTCCACCAAACCCACATCATGAATCTGGGGGCCTAAGTTTTCTTTCACGTGGAAAAGTGCATCATTTGCTATCGTAGCCCCCATGTCTGCGAGAAGTCGACGCCGCCTCTTTCAAATTCTTGCATGAGCAAGATCCCTCGTAGACCCCAAGCTGCCACGACTAGACACTGCTCCCTTGCAGGGCCAAACCCTCCTTCCAAACGACACAAGAAACTGGGGGGCAGAGCTATCTTTCTCAGAGAAAAGGGACACTTTTTGTGTCCCGGCCCTAAGGCACTCTGCTCCCGGACACCACCTGAAAGCCGCTGATCAAGATCCTCCAGACCCAAGCTGCCATCAGCTAGCAACTCTGGCCTCAATTGTAGGCCAAATGCCTCCTAAAAACTGCATCATGCCTGGGGGAACTGATTTTTCTTTCACATGGAAATGCGCCATTGTTTGCATCGAAGGCCACATATCTGGAGGTTGACAGCCGCATGCTGAAATTCCGCATGGATTAAGATTCCTCGCAGACCCAAGCTGCCACCAAGAAGGACCCTGGCTGCCCTTGCAGGGCCAAAACCCTCCTCCAAACTGACATCAAGAAAAACTGGGGCAGAGTTCTCTTTCTCAGAGAAAAGGGACACTTTTTGTGTCCTGGCCCTAAGGCACTGTGCTCCCGGTGATGCCGTTTGGTTTCTGCCTTTTTTCTTTTATATGTTGTCTGTACTCTCTGCACATATTTTTGTGGCTCTGTACCCTACTATATTAATAGCTAGTTTTTCCAGTACCTTTCCATAGCCTTTCCCTAAGCAGAAAGACAAAACAAATTCCAGAGCTCCAAGCCCCAGGGGGTTGCAAGGCCCTGTCCTATCTCAGTTCTTCCTGGGAACCAAGGCCGAGAACAACTCTGCGGTACATTTTCATAAGCAGAGTGCAGCCAGTGCTGAGAGGGGGGCTCCAGGGAAGGAGCTGGACCTGAGGGGGAATTGAATCGCCACTTGTTCTCCTTATTGGTGCTCTTAATCAATTATGCTAATTTCCTAAAAGCTATAAATATGTACTCACCCCTGGAGGGGCTGGGCTTTTATGGACACCTTTCCATAACTGCTCCTGAAGACCTTCAAAATAAAGATCCCCTTTTATATTACCTCCTGGCTAAAATGATCTGGAGTTTCTTTTCCAGGCTGGGGGAAAAGGCAACAGTTATTTGGCACACCCAGAAGGGACACGAGAACCTGGTACCCTTCCTCTGGACCAAAAACATCCTGCAAGGAATTCCTTTCTGACAGCAATGTAAAGAATTCCCTGCCACGGGCCGGAGGTCGAGACACCATGGTTCCAAGATCCCACAGGAGGTAGTATAAAGGTGGTTCTTTTTGTTGTGTAGTGTGTAGTTTGTATATGTGTGTATTGTTTATGTATTGTGTATCTGTTTAAAGTCAGTAATTGTTAGCGATCCCAGGACAACCTGGCGTGGTGGTGAGAAAATTTGCTTTTGAAATCATTTCTCCAAGTTTTTCCTGTTGCCGATTTTCCAACCTGCCCCAGAGATCGGCTGGTGGGGAGGAGGCGGGTGTGTGATCTCGGCTGAGATTGTTCACTGCTAGAGAAAAGCAAATCACAGTGCGAAAGTTTATTTCATGTTTAGCACATGCGAGTTTTGAATTGAAAGCTGGCCTGGAGACATCTGGGCATGGAGCGGCCGGGGGAGGCCTGGTCTGCTTCTTGGTAGGAGGTGGGGGATGGGCCCCGCTTCCTACAGGTTTGTGGAGCGGCTGGGTGTCCAGCCTGCTCCTTTGTGGGAGGCTGGGGAGAGATACACTCCTACAGGTTTGTGGAGCGCTGGGGTCCAGCCTGCTCCTTGTGGGAGGCTGGGAGAATTTCCCATTCCTACAGGTTGTGAGCGGCTGGGTGCCCAGGCCTGCTCCTTGGTGGGAAGCTGGGAGAGATTCCCACTTCCTACAGGTTTGTGGACGGCTGGGTGCCCCAGCCTGTCCTTGTGGACGCGATTGAAACCTCGCTTCCTACAGGTCTGTGGAGAGGCTGCGTTTCCAGCCTGCCTCCTAGTTGGAGGCGAGGGAGCAGATTTCCTCGCTCCAGCAAGTTGTTGTGGAACGGCAGAAAGCCGGTTCACATCCATGTAAGGGAAGGGGAGAAGCCCCCACTTTCTATGTTCCATCTGTAAAAAGTTTTTTCCAAGATTTTAAGGCAAGGGCGACTCCCGGACTCCCGGGACGGCTCCGCGAGCAGGGCGGTCACTCCCCCGTGACAGAAGCGGGGCACCAGCCGCTCTGAGAGGGGCGGAGGTGATTCCTGCCATTGCCCTGGTCACGGCCGGGGGATGCGCGGGGAGCGGTCCCAGGAAGCGAACCGGGACCGGGGCTGCCGCTGCGCTGCTTCGGCCCTGCTCTGGCGGAGGCGGGGCCGCCGCTGCGCGGCCACGGCCCGGCTCACTCGCTGCTCCTGGGCCCCCCCCGCACCGGCCCAGAGCGGGCCGGGAGTGTGAGATCTAAGAGCAGGAACGGCCCTATCGCACTTTCCACAGTAACGAGCTTGTTTTAAGGACACCCGAGAGCCGCTGTGAGCAGCAGCACGGGTCGAGCGCGGGCAAGCCGGGGGTGCCCCTGGGCGGGGGTGCCCGCATGCCGCGCCCGTCCCCGGCCGTGCGAGTGCAGCGAGCGCTCTTTGTCTGCTCTGGTAAGCACTCAAAAGGGAAACACCGAGCCCAAAGAACAAGAAGCCGTTTTTAGGCTCCCTTAAACCATGCTATAAGTAAGCAGAGTCCTGTGTTAACAAATATCTTAGAATGGTTTACTGAGTTAAAATTGTAAAAGACCTTCTCCTGTATCCTTGTGAGTAAAAAAGACCAAGGACTCTTTACTATTATGTAAAATAATCCTGAAACTGGAGAACTAGGGCAGTCAGCAACTGAAAATTGCTGCATCCAACCAGCAGCCAAGAATTGATACATCCAACAGTGCATGCAACCCACTGTAAGTTTGTTCTGTGAACATAGAAGACATGGACCCTATGCCATGCTACTGAAACTGGATAATGTTATTCTGAAAACGTTTGCTGTCAATCCTAGTATGTCTGTTCCCAGCACTAACTGATAAGTATTTAAGTCTGACTGTTTGCAGACCATGAAGAAGCCTATTCCAGCAGAGCAGACCTGAAAGATGTCCAGCCTGGGAGCTGTATGCAGATGAGAGCAGCTTCATGCGAGATGGGCAAACAAAGACAGGTTAGCAGTAACAACACGAAACCAGTAACCATGAGAAAAGTGTTTACCATCCAAATGTACCATCACCAAAAAGCTGAACCTGATTAATCAATGAAAGATCGTAGAACTGAGCAAAGTCACTAGAAGGAAGGAAGACTAGCAACTATTCAAGCCTAGAGACTGAGTCTATGTTGAATGAAGGGACAGAAATCTTACGAGCTAAGTAAAAGGAGTCATTCCAAGTCCTGACTACCCTCACCAAATCCAAAGCTGCTGGCAGAGAGCCTTGAATTCACTGCTCCAGAGTTTAGAAGACGTCTGCTCCATAGACAGCCAGAAAACAGAGACTGATACAAATTGAGATGATATGATTTAAACTGTTCTTTTGTACCTCTTATCTGTACAGTTGGTAACCGTGATTCAAATTTGGTCCTAAAAATTGCATGTAACTCTAGTCCAAAATGTATCCAAAAGCTCTTCATAAGGACAACTTGTCAAAGTTGAGAATCTGGCCTGGTAAGTTTTGCCCCAAGATAAAGATTGGGCCTGTGCCCATGGAGCTGTGATTCCAAATGTCATGTTTATTCATATTAAAGGCTGTTGACAAAACAAAATAGCTCTTAATTTCCTACTAGCCACAAAATCATTAACACTAGTTGTTGTTCTTATGCAAATCTGAATGAAAAATTTTTTTAGAAATTTGGTTGAAATTTGAAAGCAAACTCAAATTCTACACCAGGTAACTCTCAAAAGAGCTAACTGAACCTTGAATATCTTCAGTACACTCACTTCATGGTTACCAAACTGAACCTAGATAAAAGAAATGTTCATAGTAAATGTAGTTATAATTAGCATCTGTGTAACAACTAGTGGGATAGCCAGTTGTATAAACCAGAGGTATGTTTGAATGCAGAGTAGAGACTAGACAAGACAGAGTCTTGTTAGTCTCTAAAAAAGGGGGGAATGATGCCGTTTGGTTTCTGCCTTTTTTCTTTTATATGTTCTCTGTACTCTCTGCACATATTTTTGTGGCTCTGTAGCCTACTATATTAATAGCTAGTTTTTCCAGTACCTTTCCATAGCCTTTCCCCTAAGCAGAAAGACAAAACAAATTCCAGAGCTCCAAGCCCCAGGGGGTTGCAAGGCCCTGTCCTATCTCAGTTCTTCCTGGGAACCAAGGGCGAGAACAACTCTGAGGTACATTTTCATAAGCAGAGTGCAGCCAGTGCTGAGAGGGGGGCTCCAGGGAAGGGGCTGGACCTGAGGGGGAATTGAATCGCCACTTGTTCTCCTTATTGGTGCTCTTAATCAATTATGCTAATTTCCTAAAAGCTATAATTATGTACCCACCCCTGGAGGGGCTGGGCTTTTATGGACACCTTTCCATAACTGCTCCTGAAGACCTTCAAAATAAAGATCCCTTTTTATATTACCTCCTTGCTAAAATGAGCTCGAGTTTCTTTTCCAGGCTGGGGGAAAAGGCACACCGACGCCACCTGAAAGCCGCATGATCAAGATCCTTCCCCAGACCCCAAGCTGCCATTCAAACTAGAACTCTGGCTGCAATTGTAGGCCTAAATGCCTCTAAAAACTGCATCATGCATCTGGGGACTGAGTTTTCTTTCACATGGAAAAAGCCCATTGTTTGAATCGAAGGCCACATATCTGGGATGTGACAGCCGCATTGCCTTAAATTCCGCATGGATTAAGATTCCCCGCAGACCCAAGCTCACCAACAAGGACCCTGGCTGCCCTTGCGGCCCAAAACCCTCCTTCCAAACTGACATCAAGAAACTGGGGCAGGAGTTCTCTTCTCAGAGAAAGGACACTTTTTGTGTCCCGGGCCCTAGGCACTTCTGCTCCCTGCTGCGTCTTCAAATCCGCATGGAGCAAATCCTCGCAGACCAAGCTGCCACCGACTAGGACACTGGCTGCCCTTGAGGGCCAAACCCTCCTCCAAACTGACATCAAGAAACTGGGGGGCAGAGTTCTCTTTCTCAGAGAAAAGGGACACTTTTTGTGTCCTGGCCCTAAGGCACTCTGCTCCTGGACGCCACCTGAAATTCCGTATGGATCAAGATTATTCGCTGACGCAAGATGCCATCAACCAGGACTCTGGTTGCATTTGTAGGCCAAAACCCTCCACCAAACCGACATCATGAATCTGGGGGCCTAAGTTTTCTTTCACGTGGAAAAGTGCCATCATTTGTATCGTAGGCCCCATGTCTGCGAGTCGACTGCCGCCTCTTCAAATTCCGCATGGAGCAAGATCCCTCGTAGACCCAAGCTGCCATCGACTAGGACACTGGCTGCCCTTGCAGGGCCAAAACCCTCCTCCAAACTGACATCAAGAAACTGGGGGCAGAGCTATCTTTCTCAGAGAAAAGGGACACTTTTTGTGTCCCGGCCCTAAGGCACTCTGCTCACGGACACCACCTGAAATGCCGCATGGATCAAGATCCTTCCCAGACCCAAACTGCCATCAGCTAGAACTCTGGCTGCAATTGTAGGGCTAAATGCCTCCTAAAAACTGGCATCATGCATCTGGGGTACTGAGTTTTCTTTCACATGGAAAAGCGCCATTGTTTGCATCGAGGCCACATATCTGGGAGTTGACGGCCGCGTATGAAATTCCGCATGGATTAAGATTCCTCATGGGCCAAGCTGCCACCAACAAGGACCCTGGCTGCCCTTGCGGAACCCTCCCTCAAACTGACATCCAAAACTGGGGGCAGGTTCTCTTTCTCAGAGAAAAGGGACACTTTTTGTGTCCCGGCCCTAAGGCACTGTGCTCCCGGTGATGCCGGTTGGTTTCTGCCTTTTTTCTTTTATATGTTCTCTGTACTCTCTGCACATATTTTTGTGGCTCTGTAGCCTACTATATTAATAGCTAGTTTTTCCAGTACCTTTCCATAGCCTTCCCTAAGCAGAAAGACAAAACAAATTCCAGAGCTCCAAGCCCCAGGGGGTTGCAAGGCCCTGTCCTATCTCAGTTCTTCCTGGGAACCAAGGCCGAGAACAACTCTGAGGTACATTTTCATAAGCAGAGTGCAGCCAGTGCTGAGAGGGGGAAACCAGGGAGGCTGGACCTGGGGGAATTGAATCACTCACTTGTTCTCCCTTGTGAGATTGCTCTTAATCAGTATACTAGCTTCCTAAAGCTATAAATATGTACTCACCCTGGGCTGGGCTTTTATGGACACCTTTTCATGACTTTGCTCCTGAGACCTTCAAGGCCGGAATCCCTTTTATATTACCTCCCTTGCTAAAATGATCTGAGTTTCTTTTCCAGGCTGGAAAGGCAGCAATTATTTGGCACACCCAGAGGAACGGAACCTGGTACCCTTCTCTGGACCCGAAAACATCCTGCAGAGATTCCCTTTCTGACAGCAATCTAAAGAGATTCCCTGCCACGGAGCCTGAGGTCCGAGACCTCTATGGTTCAAGATCCCACAGGAGGTGAGTATAAAGGTCAGTTCTTTTCGTTGTGTAGTGTGTAGTTTGTATGTGTGTGTATTGTTTATGTATTGTGTATCTGTTTAAAGTCAGTAATTGTTAGCGATCCCAGGACAACCTGGCGTGGTGGTGAGAAAATTTACTTTTGAAATCATTTCTCCAAGTTTTTACTGTTGCCGATTTTCCAACCTGCCCCAGAGATCGGCTGGTGGGGAGGAGGCGGGTGTGTGATCTCGGCTGAGATTGTTCACTGGTAGAGAAAAGCAAATCACAGTGCGAAAGTTTATTTCATGTTTAGCACATGCGAGTTTTGAATTGAAAGCTGGCCTGGAGACATCTGGGCATGGAGCGGCCGGGGGAGGCCTGGTCTGCTTCTTGGTGGGAGGTGGGGGATGGGCCCCGCTTCCTACAGGTTTGTGGAGCGGCTGGGTGTCCAGCCTGCTCCTTGGTGGGAGGCTGGGGAGAGATTCCCACTTCCTACAGGTTGTGGAGCGGCTGGGTGTCCAGCCTGCTCCTTGGTGGGAGGCTGGGGAGAGATTCCCACTTCCTACAGGTTTGTGGAGCGGCTGGGTGCCCAGCCTGCTCCTTGGTGGGAAGCTGGGGAGAGATTCCCACACTTCCTAGTTTGCTCCTTGGTGGGAAGCTGGGGAGAGATTCCCACTTCCTACAGGGTTTGTGGAGCGGCTGGGTGCCCAGCCTGCTCCTTGGTGGGAGGCGAGTGAGAAATCCTCGCTTCCTACAGGTCTGTGGAGAGGCTGGGTGTCCAGCCTGCTCCTTAGTGGGAGGCAAGGGAGAGATCCTCGCTTTCAGCAAGTTTTGTGGAACGGCCGAGAAAGCTCGGTTCGCACCATTGTAAGGGAAGGGGGAGAAGCCCCCCCTTTCTATGTTCCATCTGTAAAAAGTTTTTCCAAGATTTTAAGGCAAGGGCGACTCCCGGACTTCCGGGACGGCTCCGCGAGCAGGGCGGTCACTCCCCCGTGACAGAAGCGGGGCACCAGCCGCTCTGAGAGGCGAGGAGGTGATTCCTGCCATTACCTAGTCACGGCGGAGAGGGGATCGCAGGGGAAGCGGTCCCAGAGGCGAACGGGACGGGGCTACCGCTCGCATGCCGGCCCTGCTCTGGCGGAGGCGGGGCCGCCGCTGCGCGGCCACGGCCCGGCTCACTCGCTGCTCCTGGGCCCCGCCCGCACCGGCCCAGAGCGGGCCGGGAGTGTGAGATCTAAGAGCAGGAACGGCCCTATCGCACTTTCCACAGTAGCGAGCTTGTTTTAAGGACACCCGAGAGCCGCTGTGAGCAGCAGCACGGGCCGAGCGCGGGCGAGCCGGGGGTGCCCCTGGGCGGGGGTGCCCGCATGGCGCGCCCGTCCCCGGCCGTGCGGGGGCAGCGAGCGCTCTTTGCTCTGGTAGGCACTCAAAAGGGAAACACCGAGCCCAAAGAACAAGAAGCTGTTTTTAGGCTCCCTTAAACCATACTATAAGTAAGCAGAGTCCTCTGATAACAAATATCTTAGGATGGTTTACTGAGTTAAATTTTAAAAAGACCTTCTCCTGCATCCCTGCGAGTAGGAAAGACCAAGGACTCTTCGCTATTATGTAAAAGAATCCTGAAACTGGAGTACTGGGGCAGTCAGCAACTGAAAATTGCTGCATCCAACCAGCAGCCAAGAATTGATACATCCAACAGTTGCATGCAACCCACTGTAAGTTTGTTCTGTGAACATAGAACACATGGACCCTATGCCATGCTACTGAAACTGGATAATGTTATTCTGAAAACGTTTGCTGTCAATCCTAGTATGTCTGTTCCCAGCACTAACTGATAATGTATTTAAGTCTGACTGTTTGCAGACCATGGAAGAAGCCTATTCCAGCAGAGCAGACCTGAAAGATGTGCCAGCCTGGGAGCTGTATGCAGATGAGAGCAGCTTCATGCGAGATGGCAAACAAAAGACAGGTTATGCAGTAACAACCACGAACCAGGTAACCATGAGAAAAGTGTTACCATCAAATGTACCATCACAAAAAGCTGAACTGATTATATCAATGAAAGATCTAGAACTGAGCAAAGTCATCTAGAAGGAAGGAAGACTAGCAACTATTCAAGCCTAGAGACTGAGTCTATGTTGAATGAAGGGACAGTAATCTTACGAGCTAAGTAAAAGAGTCATTCCAAGTCCTGACTACCCTCACCAAATCCAAAGCTGCTGGCAGAGAGCCTTGAATTCACTGCTCCAGAGTTAAGAAGACGTCTGCTCCATAGACAGCCAGAAAACAGAGACTGATACAAATTGAGATGATATGATTTAAACTGTTCTTTTGTACCTCTTATCTGTACAGTTGGTAACCGTGATTCAAATTTGGTCCTAAAATTTGCATGTAACTCTAGTCCAAAATGTATCCAAAAGCTCTTCATAAGGACAACTTGTCAAAGTTGAGAATCTGGCCTGGTAAGTTTTGCCCCAAGATAAAGATTGGGCCTGTGCCCATGGAGCTGTGATTCCAAATGTAATGTTTAATCATATTAAAGGCTGTTGACAAAACAAAATAGCTCTTAATTTCCTACTAGCCACAAAATCATTAACACTAGTTGTTGTTCTTATGCAAATCTGAATGAAAAATTTTTTTAGAAATTTGGTTGAAATTTGAAAGCAAACTCAAATTCTACACCAAGTAACTCTCAAAAGAGCTTACTGAACCTTGAATATCTTCAGTACACTCACTTCATGGTTACCAAACTGAACCTAGATAAAAGAAATGTTCATAGTAACTGTAGTTATAATTAGCATCTGTGTAACAACTAGTGGGATAGCCAGTTGTATAAACCAGAGGTATGGTTGAATGCAGAGTAGAGACTAGACAAGACAGAGTCTTGTTAGTCTCTAAAAAAGGGGGGAATGATGCCGTTTGGTTTCTGCCTTTTTTCTTTTATATGTTCTCTGTACTCTCTGCCCATATTTTTGTGGCTCTGTAGCCTACTATATTAATAGCTAGTTTTTCCAGTACCTTTCCATAGCCTTTCCCTAAGCAGAAAGACAAAACAAATTCCAGAGCTCCAAGCCCCAGGGGGTTGCAAGGCCCTGTCCTATCTCAGTTCTTCCTGGGAACCAAGGCCGAGAACAACTCTGAGGTACATTTTCATAAGCAGAGTGCAGCCAGTGCTGAGAGGGGGGCTCCAGGGAAGGGGCTGGACCTGAGGGGGAATTGAATCGCCACTTGTTCTCCTTATTGGTGCTCTTAATTATGCTAATTTCCTAAAAGCTATAAATATGTACTCACCCCTGGAGGGGCTGGGCTTTTATGGACACCTTTCCATAACTGCTCCTGAAGACCTTCAAAATAAAGATCCCCTTTTATATTACCTCCTTGCTAAAAATGATCTCGAGTTTCTTTTCCAGGCTGGGAAAAGGCAACACCGGACGCCACCTGAAATGCCGCATGGATCAAGATCCTTCCCAGACCCAAGCTGCCATCACGTAGAACTCTGGCTGCAATTGTAGGGCTAAATGCCTCCTAAAAACTGGCATCATGGATCTGGGGGGGCTGAGTTTTCTTTCACATGGAAAAGCGCCATTGTTTGTATCGAAGGCCACATATCTGGGAGTTGACAGCCGCATGCTGATATTCCGCATGGATTAAGATTCCTCGCAGACCCAAGCTGCCACCAAGAAGGACCCTGGCTGCCCTTGCAGGGCCAAAACCCTCCTCCAAACTGACATCAAGAAAGTGGGGGGCAGAGCTCTCTTCTCAGAGAAAAGGGACACTTTTTGTGTCCCGGCCCTAAGACACTCTGCCTCCCTGCTTCCTCCTGAGAATCCGTATGGATAGAGATTCCTCGCAGACCCAAGCTGCCACCGACAAGGATCCGGGCTGCCCTTGCAGGGCCAAACCCTCCTCCAAACATTCATCAAGAAACTGGGGGGGCAGAGTTCTCTTTCTCAGAGAAAAGGGACACTTTTTGTGTCCCGGCCCTAAGGCACTCTGCTCCCTGCTTCCTCCTGATATTCCGTATGGATCAAGATTCCTCGCAGACCCAAGCTGCCACCGACAGGGACCCTGGCTGCCCTTGCAGGAGCAAAACCCTCCTCCAAACTGACATCAAGAAACTGGGGGGCAGAGTTCTCTTTCTCAGAGAAAAGGGACACTTTTTGTGTCCCGGCCCTAAGGCACTGTGCTCCCTGCTGCCTCCTGAAAATTCATATGCATCAAGATCCCTCGCAGACCCAAGCTGCCACAATAAAGAGCCCTGGCTGCCCTTGCAGGGCAAAAACCCTCCTCCAAACTGACATCAAGAAACTGGGGGGCAGAGTCCTCTTTCTCAGAGGAAAGGGACACTTTTTGTTTCTCGGCCCTAAGGCACTGTGCCCCCTTCTTCCTCCTGAGAATCCGTATGGATCAAGATTCCTCGCAGACCCAAGCAGCCACCGACAAGGATCCGGGCTGCCCTTGCAGGGCCAAACCCTCCTCCAAACTTTCATCAAGAAACTGGGGCGCAGACTTCTCTTTCTCAGAGAAAAGGGACACTTTTTGTGTCCCGGCCCTAAGGCACTCTGCTCCCGGACGCCACCTGAAATGCCGCATGGATCAAGATCCTTCCCAAACCCAAGCTGCCATCAACTAGAACTCTGGCTGCAATTGTAGGGCTAAATGCCTCCTAAAAACTGGCATCATGCATCTGGGGACAGAGTTTTCTTTCACATGGAAAAGCGCCATTGTTTGAATCGAAGGCCACATATCTGGGAGTTGACAGCCGAATGCTGAAATTCAGCATGGATTAAGATTCCTCGCAGACCCAAGCTGCCACCAACAAGGACCCTGGCTGTCCTTGCAGGGCCAAAACCCTCCTCCAAACTGACATCAAGAAAGTGGGGGGCAAAGTTCTCTTTCTCAGAGAAAACGGACACTTTTTTTGTGTCCCGGCCCTAAGGCACTGTGC
>JAVTVJ010004077.1:0-17438 GCA_034509425.1 Eopsaltria australis
TAACTTGGTACCAGTATCTGCAGTCCACCTGTAATATTTCCTCCCGACTGCCACCTCAGGGCTGTGTGTCTGTAGCGAAGCTCTTGGTGCTTTTTCCTGTTTTCCCTTATCCAAGCGAGTTTGGCCTGGGGTTACCGGTGATTCCTGTTAGCCTGTGCTGGATTCGGTGGGGTTATGTCCATCCCTCTGTCAGCTTTCTCCTGGCTGAGGAGTCTGCCTTCCTTGGACGCAGTAACGCCTCTGTTTTTGTAGGCTGGTGCCCTTGTGCTGGATCCCACGTGTGGACTACGAGCGATCCTGCCGGAGGCTGCCGAAGAGCGGCCCGTGAGTATCCCGGCCACAGCTGGCTGGAGCTTTGCAGGGAAACTGGGAGTTGTGTGGGGGTTTGCCTGTACCAGTTAGGCCGAGGTCCATTGCTGGAAACTCGAAACCAAACTGATCTTTCTAGGCAGCTGCTGAGAGCGTTCTAGTACAACCAAAGGAACGTGTCCTGCGGGCTGCTGCAGCTGTTGATTCACGCTGCCGGGTTTGTGTGAGGCAATCGTGGACTTTTAAGGCTTCCTGCACTTCTTGTGGGATCAGAGGAGTCGGGGTGATGGAGCAGCGTTAGAGGCAGTGGGGCTGGCTGTAGCTAGCTGGGGTCTTGCTGTTAGGACACGCCCTTGTGATATCTGTCATTTCAAGTGTCTTGAGCAGACCAGAACGTTCAAGGAGTGAAGACGACAGGCGCTTGCTCCATTCCTCCGTCCTCTGGATTGTGAAATGCTCTGTGTAACAGTAGCAGATATCCCAGAAAGGAGGTTGCCTTGCAAGAGCTGTGCCACAAGGCAATTCTGAGGAGGGTGTATAAAGTAAATAACCTCAGTGTGAACAAAATGTCCTTTTTCTCTCCGAACAGGAAGCCTGTTACTGGCGTGCTGATGGAAGTGATTCGCAATTAGAAGGTGCAGATGGCAACAGTAGAAGCTGCAGGCTTCGTGGACAAGATTGAGTTGCTTAAAGCTTCTGTGAAAGGTATGTCTGTAGGCTAAGTGAAATTTTTCTGCCTTTCTGGGAATGTACAGGTAACGTGTAAGTTCCCTGGAGGTGACATCTGGTAGAGCTAACTGCCAGCAAGTAGCTGAGTGGTGACTCTGTAGTGCTAGTGCTGGTGCTAGCGAGGGGATAGTTATTTGTTCTTCCTCCCTGCTGCCTGTGCCTGGGAACTTTGGTAAGAACGAAGTCAGCGGAAGACAAGAAAAATGACAATTGTCCCTTGTGGACAGCTGTCGGAGAATATTTTTTTTTTAGTTGTACAGATACAAAGTAAGTGAGTAATTTAGGTTTTTTTAGATGAAAGTTAAATTTTTATTTAAAATTATTCTTAAAATAACTATTAAAAAAACCCCATAAAAATTAAAAACAAGTTACAAGTGTTTAAAAATTAACTCAAGAAAAGAAATTGTTACTGTTGTTACTTTTTGGTATTCATTTAGTATTTTAATTAAAATAAAAAAAAGTTTTGGTGAGAAACTTTGGTGGGGAATAACGTTTTGAACACAGACAACATTATAAAGAGTGTACACTTTTTGACAATAAATTAACAGGCCGAAACCAAAACGGGGCCGGGGCCGGGGCCGAGCAGAACAAAGAAGTTGAGACAAAATGTAAACTGATTAATAAACTAAATCTAAACAAGTAGTAAACTAGATTTACACAAATTATAAACTAAACTAAATACACACAATGAGTTACCTTTGTATTGTTTGTTAATTAATAACAAAAATTATCTTACTAAATAAAAATAAATAACTAAAATTGTAATCTGTTCTTACTGTTTTTTCCTGTTAAGTTTTATACCTACAATTAAATTTCAAAGTACAGCGGTCCAAAATAAAATAGAACAAAAAAAAAAAAAAAAAAAATCAAAATCTGTGTACTTACAACTTACAACACTGTTTTCAAACATATCCCAAACGATCACCCCTAATGTATTAATAACTATAAATATTTTATTAAAGTTTAACTACTATTAAATTCATTAAGTTCTGTTACAGTTAAGTATTACAACTGAATTCTACAAAAGTTAACTACAACTATACATAACTATATGTATTATAACAAAAACTAAGTTCTTTTAAGGTTACGCACGTAAACTCGTGCATATGCAATCTTTTAATTATCATGTTCATGGTACCGTAGTCTTTTTAGTCAAAAGTATTTGACGACGTCTGTTATTTTACAGTCTGCACAACCTATGTTATGTTTATGTACCTGTCTCTAATACTTACTCAAATTTAAGTAACCTTCTTAGTTACTGTTTCTAACAGTTTTCTCATAAGATCTGTGTTAGAAAAATCCCTCCAGTTGGAGTCCTGGGCCTAGCCAAGCCTCGACTCTCCCTGGTCAAACATCTACCAACAAACCAAAGTGTTGTTCCTGCATCCAAATCGTACTTAAGTCAAGTTTGACTTAATAATTAAAATTTGTATCAACTAAATCCTTTTAACGTGGACTGGGAGACCCTATCCAGAAAAACTTTCCGTGTCTTCACTGAAACAAGACAACTTTTACAAACCCTAAATGTTAGCATCATATTCCAAAATTCAATCAAGTATTACCCTAATCAACAGCCTTCAGAGACAAAGCAATTAAAACTAATTTACTAAACTATTAAGTAATAAAAAAATCACAAACTCACCTTAAAATGTTTAACACATAAATGTTAAAAGTATTCTTATGTCTAGTCATGTGTATTTCTTACTACGCTACCTATAACAAATAACTAGTAATACCGTAAACAAACTCATACTAATTAAAACAGAAAGGGGGAATTATAAAGTTACAAATATGTGTATTAAATCATAAAAAAATACAAATAGTAGTACACTTAAAATACACCTTTAAAAAACTAATTAACAAACTTAAGTTTTAAAAACTAGTTAATAAAATTTATAAAAATAAAATTAATAGTTTTAGTAGTTATTATAACCATAAGTGTATTATTACCATATATAATTAAATGTTTAATAAATACAGTAAAAAAAAATATATATAAACCAAACCTAAATTACTCAAAGAAAAGTAGGGGGATATGTTGGAGAATATCCTTCTGTCCTTCTCTGGCTGCACAGACATAAAGTCAGTGAGCAATCCAGGCCCCTTAGATGAAAGCTAAACCTCTACTCAAAATTATTCTCAAAACAACTATAAAAAAAAAAACCCATAAAAACTAAAAACAAGCTACAAGTGTCCAAAAATTAACTTAACAAAAAAAAAAAAAAAAACTGTTGCCGTTGTTACCTTCTGATATCAGCTTAGTATTTTAATTAAAATAAAAAAAGCTCCTGTGAGAAACTTCTGTGGGGAATAACGTTTGGAACACAGACAACACTATAAAGAGTGTACACTTTCTGACAATAAAAAAGCTTAATTTATAGCTCACACTAAGTCAACATCTTGCTTCTCTCACCACCAACAGACAGCAGTTGTCTCTCCTAATGGTACGTGTGTGAATACCACAAAGAGTATATGCAGCGTGTGAGAGTCCTTTGTATCTTAATGGAACAGCCGGGACCAATCCAAATCAAAGGCAGCCTGTAACTTGAATTTACCGGGTGAGTAACGGTGAGCACTTGTTAAGCGAAGCTGAATTGTTCGTGTTTTGCAGTAGGAGTGTTTTGAACGGCGATGCTTTTCTCCTGTAAGAGGGATTCTGTGTGCTCTTCGTTCACAAGCTAGTCTGTAGAGAAGGTAATCATTTCACGACCTTATTCTGGACCTCAAAGCGTGAGGCTAAATTGTCCTTCTATGGAATTCGTGACAGGCAAGCTGGCTGGTTTTGCCTGTGCGTTAGTGATGAAGTGTGCCTATTTTTTTTTTTTTTTTTTTTTTACCTCGCAGTCTTCGTTTCTTACCAGAACGATAAGAAATGTTATTTACTTTTTTATAAAAGAGTAGGTTTCTTTCTTGCTTAAAAGCTGTGTTTGACTTTGGTTTCTAGGCTAGTGGAAGGTATTTAGGTGTCAGATTTTCTAAAGGGAACAAGTAGCTGGGGTCTTCGTCACCGGTCAGAAGCTGTCGTTTCTGCATGTCTCGAGCAGGACCGTAGGTGACGTGTCCTTTCCTTTGCCGATAAAATCGATACCCAGTTGTTGTGCTGCGAGCGGTGAGCCGAGAATGGTGCGGGAAACATCTCCAGCTAGTTGTAGAAGAGTTGGCGTAGAATCTCAGCTGTTTGGGTGAGAAGGGACTCGTGGAGGTTTTTAGTCCTGTCGTCTGCTCAGGGCAGTCAGTGTTGAGCACCCTGAGGGATGGAGGAGCCACAGGATCTCGGGAGGGATCTCAGCCTGGCCTGCACAGCCTGGCCTGTGGCTGACCTTCATCACCACAGGCACAGTGCTGCATCTTCGTCAGGAGACCTGACCTTTGCTGGGATGCAGAAATTCTTTCTGAGGAGGCACTTTGAAGACACTGGCTCTGACAGAATCCAAGTGATCCTGGCTGTAAGCAGAACCCTTGGGGGGTGGAGAAAAGGGGGATGGAGAGGAATCTCATGTGGTTGGTTCCTCGCCATTCATACACGTGCTCTTAAACACCTGCACTAAATACAGTGCTCACAAACGTAGCTCTTCTTTTGTATTTTGCTGAATTATTTTCACGTTTGAGATGGGCTGTCTGTCGAGAAGCAGCAGTTACCTTGGAGCCACGTCGTGCCCTATTGGAGAGCCTTGCTGCAGGGACAAGCGTCATCGGGAGCGGGGAATCTGCGAACTGAAGTACGCTGCCGTGCTTTTGTCTCTTCCCAGTCTGCAGGGGGATGGATGAGGCTTCCTAGCGAGGGCAAGTGCAGAGGGAGCTGTGAATCTGGGTGCATCCCCCAGAAAGAGCTGGCGGATGGTGTCGTAAGGGGAACGGGGGCGTAGCTGTTGTGCGTTTCTCGGTCACTCAGAGCTAAAGACCTGCCTTTGTTCTGCAGCATTGCCATTGCCTTCAGGAAGCTTGGACAGCGTTATTTCGGCTATTCCATTTGGGAAGAAGAAGCTCAAGATCGCGAATGACGCCCAGCTCCTACCAGAAATTCTCCAGGAAACGGACAGGTACGTGTAGCCTTTGACACGCTTGGGGTCCGACGTGCCACGATTGGTTAGTGACCTGAGCGTTCCGTCAGCTTGGGATTCGCTTCATTCCAGACGTTCTCCAGCTCTGCAGCCTGACCCTGCGCGCAGGCTGTGGAAGCCTGAGCCCTGCCCTTGTCCCTTAGAGACCGCTGCGTTGCGTCTTGCCGGCTGCGAGTGCCAACGGCAGCGCAGGGCGGCAAGGAACGATCTCGTGCGAGCCGTGCTCGCAAATGCTCTTTGCGAGGCACGACGGCGAGACGTTTCTGAGCCACGCTCGAAGGTTGTCTTTAGAGGGCAGAAAGGAGAAAGAGGAGAGGCCTACCTGGACAAAGTTAAAGCACGGCCTGGCAAAAAAAGCTATAATCCTCGTTCAGCTGAGGCCTGCTTGCATAAAATCGTAGACTTTCCTTTTGGAGTTCATAGCCGAGCTTTGACCGGCTGGTCTCGGCAGGAAGGAGCTCAGACTAGATAAAAGTGGCAGGCGTTTTGCTTGCTATCTGGGAATATCTCACCAGGCCAACCGGTCTGATCTTAGGTGTGTCCTTTCATCTCTCTCCTTGTCATTTTGTGGCAGAGTTGAGCCGAGCTAATAGGTGGGCTGCTTCTAACAGACAGTTCAAGCCAGCTTCCCCTCTACTTGTTGCCTGGAAACAAGCCCTTTCTCTAGGACTGGTCAGTGGGCGTTGATCTCACTCACCCGGTGCAGGAATGTGGTGGGAAGGTGGTGGAGAAGGTGACGTGGCTCCACAGAATGGTGTGGCAGTCCTACTGTGCTTGTCCTCTGGCCTTGTTTGCTCTCTTGGTCCATCCTCAGCAAAACGTTCCCTCGGGAAGCTGGAGGTGAGGAAGGGGCCATTACCGTGAGAGCCCCACCAGTAAAACTGTGCAAGCCACTTGCTGGAAACTGAGTCAGGATAGTATTTTTTTCCCCTCTTTCAAGGCCACGGCTAATGTTTGGACATACACGTAGAAGAATGAATGAATGACAAGCAGCAGTTAATTTTCCTCTGCTTCCTGAGTTTGAAAGCCATTAAGGACCAGTGGAACAGGGACAGGGCAGACCACCTAGAGTTTCCAAAAGGAAGGGCCAGTTTCAGAATTACCCTAGTCATCTGAGAAGCCCTTGCTGCACCGGGAGGCTGTTCCTTTGCAGTCTCCAAGAACCCGAGGCTTGACGGTGCCCTCGATCCTTGAAAGAACACTTCAGGGGGTAAAAAAGGAGTCCATCTTCCCTGCTGACCCAATAGAAAGAGCTGCTCACATCCAAAATGTTTAGGAGTCAGCACAGGGCCCAGTTCTCCCGTTTAGGAAGGGATAAGAAGATCCGGGGTTTGAATTCCTTTCGGAGATGGAGCTCACTGAGTTTTGAGCCATGACACACACACTCGGGTGTTCCATTGAATGCAGGTGGCCTCTGAAGTGTTAGCAGTGTCGCGTTCTGCACGGGCAGAGGGATGCCAGGAAGGATCAACACCTAACCTTTCTTTTTCCTGTGACCGCCAGAGTACTTCGTGTCGGAGGGACCCTCGTACCGCTGCTGAGCCAGGAGCTCTGCGGGCGCGTGGGTAGTTTGACCGAGCGTGCTGGAAGTGACTCTGCTGAGGCCTCTCCCGACGGTGACAGCGCAGCGGGCCCTGCACGAGGCCCGAGTGCGGACGGGAACTCTTCCTCCTCAGCACAGGGTGCTGGGGAATCCACTCTCAGCAGACGCTTTGGCTCTCTGGTGCCCGAGGGTGGGTGTCTGTGCCGTTCGTCTGGGGAGGAGCGATGCTTTCACACACGAGTACAGGAAGGTGCCTGATGCTGGCAGCTGTCTGGCCCTGGGCTGAAAGAGAGCTTGAATCCCGAGACGCTTCGGAAGCGACACGGCAGCACGACTCGGTGGAGCCCTGCTGATGCAGGCCAACCCTGTGCCGTCCATTAGACGGCCTCACGTGCCTCGGGTGTCGTAAGGCACTGCTTTTCTCTCTTTGGTTTTTAGGAGAGATGGAAGCTGCCTACCAGTGTTTCAGCCCCTTCTGCTGGATTGTAGGCAGTGAAGCAGGATACACGGTATTGTAAGGAGGCCGAGTCCTCAAATCCTTGCTTCGGCAAGAAGCTTCTCAGTATTGGGAGGAGTTTCTGTAGGAGAGAAGATCTTTCTTTGCAGAACTGCGAACCCAAATGTTGTAGGCCATGCTCTTTGGGCTGTCCGCGCCAGCTGTTAATTTGGAAGTGGTATTGAAGCTACAGCTTTGTCTGTTCTAATTGATCTTAATGTTCAGATTGTTCCTAGGTGGAGGACAGGCGAGCGACCGGAGTTGCTGAAAAGGAAGGGAGGACAGAAGGAGAAAGAAGCAGCACTGACAGCTGGAGCTGCAACAAGCCCCTGGGCCCCGACTCTGTTGTGTGTCCCGGGCCCTCCCTAGCCCTGCCTCTTCCCCTCTCTCCCACACTCCTGACGCATTTTTTTTCTTCCCTGTACCTTTTCTTTTCTCCTGGTTCTTCCATCCCATCAAAGTAGGGCTTTTAGAACTGGATCGGTATGAAATGAAGGGCCCGAGGCAACTGTGAAATCGCTCTCTCCTTCGGGTTTTAGCATCCTTTGTGCAAAGACCAGGGTAGCAAGGAGCGAAAATCATTCCACGTTTTCTGTGAGGGCCAAAGGTAAAGGCTTCTCCTTGCTTTCCTAACCCATGTCTTTTCCCCCTCCTTTCCCTAGGTCTCCTGCATTGGGTGTCCCAAGGAGGGCTGGGATTCCTCAGCAGGGATCCTGGGAGTTGTTGTTCGTGCTGCTTTTTTTAGAAGGCCTCTCTAAGTGTGCTACTGTTGCCTTTTCACCCCAGCCTGGAAAGGAAGCTCGAGATCATTTTAGCAAGGAGGTAATAGAGAAGAGGGAATCTTTATTTGGAAGGTCTTCAGGAGCAGTTATGGAAAGGTGTCCATAAAAGCCCACCCCCTCCAGGGGTGAGGACATATTTATAGCTTTCAGGAAATCAGCATAATTGAATAAAAGCACCGAATGGGGGAATGAGTGGCGATTCAGTTCCCCCCCCCCCCCAGGGCCAGCCCCTTCTCTGGAGCCCCCCTCTCAGCACTGGCTCTGCTTTGTTGATGAAAATGTGCCTGAGAGTCGTTCTCGGCCTTGCTTCCCAGGAAGAGCCGAGATAGGACAGGGCCTTGTACCCTCCAGGGCCTGGAGCTCTGGAATTTGTTGTGTCTTTCTGCTCAGGGAAAGACCGTGGAAAAGCACTGGAGAAACCGGCTATTAATAAAATAGACTACAGAGCTACAAACATATGTGCAAAGAGTGCGGGGAACATAGAAAAGAGAAAAGGCAGCAACCAAACGGCATCGCTACCGAAATGGCTGTTTTCTCCCCTGAAACCCAGCTTTCCCGTCTGTGGCCATCAATGCATGGGTGCGTTTTAACCACGTAGCTGGAGGTCCTACCAATACCGCTTTCCAAGCCAACAGCTGCAGTAGATTTCTGTTTGCTTTGTGTCTGTGAGAAGTGGGATTTGTGCTGGAGAGGTGCTGTCGGGAAGAAAGGGTGGAGCAGATCGGCTCCGGGGACGTGTGGTGCAAGACTCGGGTGGCAAGGGAGGGGAGCATCGATCAAGCGGATCGAGTTGCCCTGTAATGCCGGGCGTTTGGATTCGGCCTGGGCCTGTCGGGAGAAGTAGAAACCCAACCGAGTCCCTGCACTCTCCGTGGATGTCTCAAGCAGTTCCGCAGAAAGACACGGCAGTAATGATTCCCGAGGAAAAGGTACAGGAAAAGGCTTATGATCGGGGAAGGGGGGGGGGGGGGGGTGGGCGCGGGAGAGGGGGAGCTTCCTTGGGAATTCTGAGCCTCGGACATTTGGAGTTTTTGAGGTTGAATGGCAATTTCAGCCTTGAGCACCTGGAGGAGAAGAGGGGTCTTTATCCATAGAGAGGAATAGCCAGATCCACGATGCCAGTTTTTAGGAGGCATTTAGCCCTACAATTGCAGCCAGAGTTCTAGTTGATGGCAGCCTGTGCCCGGGAAGGATCTTGATCCGTGTGGCATTTCACGTGGCGTCTGGGAGCAGAGTGCCTTCGGGCCGGGACACAAAAAGTGTCCCTTTTCCCTGAGAAAGAGAGCTCTGCCCCCCAGTTTCTTGATGTCAGTTTGGAGGAGGGTTTTGGCCTGCAAGGGCAGCCAGGGTCCTTCTCGGTGGCAGCTTGGGTCTGCGAGGAATCTTGATCCATACGGAATTTCAGCAGGCATCAGGGAGCAGAGTGCCTTAGGGCCGGGACACAAAAAGTGTCCCTTTTCTCTGAGAAAGAGAACTCTGCCCCCCAGTTTCTTGATGTCAGTTTGGAGGAGGGTTTTGGCCCTGCAAGGGCAGCCAGGGTCCTTGTCGGTGGCAGCTTGGGTCTGCGAGGAATCTTAATCCATGCCGAGTTTCAGCATGCGACATTAAAGTCCCCGATATGTGGCCTTCGATACAAACAATGGCGCTTTTCCACTGTGAAAGAAAACTCTGTCCCCCAGATCCATGATTCCAGTTTTTAGGAGGCATTTAGCCCTACAATTGCAGCCAGAGTTCTAGTTGATGGCAGCTTGGGTCTGGGAAGGATCTTGATCCATACGAATTTCAGGAGGCAGGGAGCACAGTGCCTTGGGCCGGGTCACAAAAAGTGTCCCTTTTCTCTGAGAAAGAGAACTCTGCCCCCCAGTTTCTTGATGTCAGTTTGGAGGAGGGTTTTGGCCCTGCAAGGGAAGCCAGGGTCCTTGTCGGTGGCAGCTTGGGTGTGCGAGGAATCTTGTTCCATACGGAACTTCAGGAGGCAGCAGGGAGCACAGTGCCTTAGGGCCGAAACACAAAAAGTGTCCCTTTTCTCTGAGAAAGAGAATTCTGTCCCCCACTTTCTTGATGTCAATTTGGAGGAGGGTTTTGGCCCTGCAAGGGCAGCCGAGGTCCTTGTCGGTGGCAGCTTGGGTCTGCGAGGAATCTTAATCCATGCCGAGTTTCAGCATGCGACATTAAAGTCCCCGATATGTGGCCTTCGATATAAACAATGGCGCTTTTCCATGTGAAAGAAAACTCTGTCCCCCAGATCCATGATTCCAGTTTTTAGAAGGCATTTAGCCTTACAATTGCAGCCAGAGTTCTAGTTGATGGCAGCTTGGGTCTGGGAAGGATCTTGATCCATACGGAACTTCAGGAGGAAGCAGGGAGCACAGTGCCTTTGGGCCGGGACACAAAAAGTGTCCCTTTTCTCTGAGAAAGAGAACTCTGACCCCCAGTTTCTTGATGTCAGTTTGGAGGATGGTTTTGGCCCTGCAAGGGCAGCCAGGGTCCCTGTAGGTGGCAGCTTGGGTCTGTGAGGGATCTTAATCCATGCGGAATTTGGAGAGGCGGCAGTCGACTCCCAGACATGGGGCCTACGATACAAATGATGGCACTTTTCCACGTGAAAGAAGACTTAGGCCCCCAGTTTTATGATGTTGTTTTGGTGGAGGGTTTTAGCCCTACAAATGCAGCCAGAGTCCTGGTTGATGGCAGCTTGCGACAGCAAATAATCTTGATCCATACGGAATTTAAGGCGGCAGCAGGGAGCACAGTGCCTTAGGGCAGGGACACAAAAAGTGTCCCTTTTCTCTGAGAAAGAGAACTCTGCCCCCCAGTTCTTGATGTCAGTTTGGAGGAGGCTCCTTTGTTTCTCTGAGAAAGAGAACTCTGCCCCCCAATTTCCTGATGTCAGTTTGGAGGAGGGTTTTGGCCCTGCAAGGGCAGCCAGGGTCCTTGTCGGTGGCAGCTTGGGTCTGCGAGGAATCTTAATGCATGCCGAATTTCAGCATGCGACAGTAATGTCCCCAATATATGGCCTTCGATACAAAGAATTGCGCTTTTCCATGTGAAGGAAAACTAAGTCCCCCTGATCCATGATGCCAGTTTTTAGGAGACATTTAGCCCTACAATTGCAGCCAGAGTTCTAGTTGATGGCAGCTTGGGTCTGGGAAGGATCTTGATCCATGCGGAATTTCAGGTGGTGTCCGGGAGCACAGTGCCTTAGGGCCGGGACACAAAAAGTGTCCCTTTTCTCTGAGAAAGAGAACTCTGCCCCCCACTTTCTTGATGTCAGTTTAGAGGGGAGTTTTGGCCCTGCAAGGGCAGCCAGGGTCCTTGTCGGTGGCAGCTTGGGTGTGGGAGGAATCTTGATCCATGCGGAATTTCAGGAGACAGCAGGGAGCACAGGGCCTTAGGGCGGGGACACAAAAAGTGTCCCTTTTCTCTCAGAAAGAGAACTTTGCCCCCCAGTTTCTTAATGTCAGTTTGGAGGAAGGTTTGGCCTTGCAAGGGCGGCCAGGGTCCTTGTCTGTGGCAGCTTGTGTCTGCACGGAATCTTGATCCATACCGAATTCCAGGAGGCAGCAGGGAGCGGAGTGCCTTAGGGCCGGGACACAAAAAGTGTCCCTTTTCTCTGAGAAAGAGAACTCTGCCCCCCGTTTCTTGATGTCAGTTTGGAGGAGGGTTTTGGCCCTGCAAGGGTAGTCAGGGTCCTTGTCGGTGGCAGCTTGGGTTCGCGTGGAATCTTAATCCTTGCGGAATTTTTGGATGCGGCTGTCAACTTACAGACATGGGGCCTTCGATACAAACAATGGCACTTTTCCGCGTGAAAGAAAACTCAGTCTTCCAGATCCATGATGCCAGTTTTTAGGAGGCATTTAGGCCTACAATTGCAGCCAGCGTTCTAGTTGATGGCATCCTGTGTCTGGGAAGGATCTTGATCCGTGCGGTATTTCAAGTGGCATCCGGGAGCACAGTGCCTTCGAGCCAGGACACAAAAAGTGTCCCTTTTCTCTGAGAAAGGGCACTCTGCCCCCCACTTTGTTGATGTCAGTTTGGAGGAGGGTTTTGGCCCTGCAAGGGCAGCCAGGGTCCTTGTAGGTGGCAGCTTGGGTCTGCGAGGGATCTTGCTCCATGCAGAATTTGAAGAGGCAGCTGTCGACTCCCAGATATGTGGCCTTCGATACAAACAATTGCGCTTTTCCATGTGAAAGAAAACTCACCCCCCGAGGTCCACGATGCCAGTTTTTAGGTGGCATTTAGCCCTACAATTGCAGCCAGAGTTCTAGTTGATGGCAGCTTGGGTCTGGGAAGGATCTTGATCCGTGCGGCATTTCAGGTGGCGTCCGGGAGATCAGTGCCTTAGGAACGGGACACAGAAAGTGTCCCTGAGAAAGAGATCTCTGCCCCCCAGTTTCTTGATGTCAGTTTGGAGGAGGGTTTTGGCCCTGCAAAGGCAGCCAGGGTCCTAGTCGGTGGCAGCTTGGGTCTGCGAGGAATCTTAATCCATGCCGAGTTTCAGCATGCGACAGTAAAGTCCCCGATATGTGGCCTACGATACAAACAATGGCGCTTTTCCATGTGAAAGAAAACTCAGTCCCCCAGATCCATGATTCCAGTTTTTAGGAGGCATTTATCCCTACAATTGCAGCCAGAGTCCTAGTTGATGGCAGCTTTGGTCTGGGAAGGATCTTGATTGGTGCGGAATTTCAGGTGGCGTCCGGGAGCACAGTGCCTTAGGGCCGGGACACAAAAAGTGTCCCTTTTCTCTGGGAAAGAGAACTCTGCCCCCCAGTTTCTTGATGTCAATTTGGAGGAGGGTTTTGGACCTGCAAAGGCAGCCAGAGTCCTAGTTGATGGCAGCTTTGGTCTGGGAAGGATCTTGATTGGTGCGGAATTTCAGGTGGCGTCCGGGAGCACAGTGCCTTAGGGCCGGGACACAAAAAGTGTCCCTTTTCTCTGGGAAAGAGAACTCTGCCCCCCAGTTTCTTGATGTCAATTTGGAGGAGGGTTTTGGACCTGCAAAGGCAGCCTACGATTCAAATGATGGCACTTATCCACGTGAAGGAAAACTTAGGCCCGAAATTCATGATGTCGGTTTGGTGGAGGATTTTAGCCCTACAAATGCAACCAGAGTCCTGGTTGATGGCAGCTTGCGTCAGCGAATAATTTTGATCCCTACGGAATTTCAGGTGGCGTCCGGGAGCACAGTGCCTTAGGGCCGGGACACAAAAAGTGTCCCTTTTCTCTGAGAAGAGAACTCTGCCCCCCACTTTCTTGATGTCAGTTTGGAGGAGGGTTTTGGCCCTGCAAGGGCAGCCAGGGTCCTTGTCGGTGGCAGCTTGGGTCTGCGAGGAATCTTAATCCATGCCGACTTTCAGCATGCGACAGTAAAGTCCCGGATATGTGGCCTACGATACAATCAGTGGCGCTTTTCCATGTGAAAGAAAACTCAGTCCCCCAGATCCATGATGCCAGTTTTTAGGAGGCATTTATCCCTACAATTGCAGCCAGAGTTCTAGTTGATGGCGGCTTTGGTCTGGCAAGGATCTTGATTGGTGCGGAATTTCAGGTGGTGTCCGGGAGCACAGTGCCTTAGGGCCGGGACACAAAAAGTGTCCCTTTTCTCTGGGAAAGAGAACTCTGCCCCCCACTTTCTTCTTGATGTCAGTTTGGAGGAGGCTTTTGGCCTTGCAAGGGCAGCCAGGGTCCTTGTCGGTGGCAGCTTGGGTCTGCGAGGGATCTTACTCGATGCGGAATTTTAAGAGGCGGCTGTTGACTCCAAGACAGGGGGCCTACGATACAAATGATGGCACTTTTCCACTTGAACGAAAACTTAGGACTCCAGATTCTTGATGTCTATTTGGTGGAGGGTTTTAGCCCTACAATTGCAGCCAGAGTTCTAGTTGATGGCAGCTTGGGTCTGGGAAGGATCTTGATCCATGCGGCACTTCAGGCGGCGTCCGGGAGCACAGTGCCTTAGGACCGGGACACAAAAAGTGTCCCTTTTCTCTGAGAAAGAGAACTCTGCCTACCGATCTCTTGATGTCAGTTTTGAGGAGGGTTTTGGCCCTGCAAGGGCAGCCACGGTCCTTGTCGGTGGCAGCTTGGGTGTGCGAGGAATCTTGTTCCATACGGAATTTCAGGAGTCAGTACGGAGAACAGTGCCTTCGGGCCGGGACAAAAAACCTGCTCCATTTTTCTGGGAAAGAGAACTCTGCCCCCCACTTTCTTGATGTCAGTTTGGAGGAGGGTTTTGGCCCTGCAAGGGCAGCCAGGGTCCTTCTCGGTGGCAGCTTCAGTCTGTGAGGGATCTTGCTCCATGCGGAATTTGAAGAGGCGGCAGTTGATTCCCAGATATGTGGCCTTCGATACAAACAATGGTGCTTTTCCATGTGGAAGATAACTGACCCCCCCAGATCCATGATGCCAGTTTTTAGGAGGCATTTAGCCCTACAATTGCAGCCAGAGTTCTAGTTGATGGCAGCTTGGGTCTGGGAAGGATCTTGATCCGTGTGGCATTTCAGCAGGCATCCGGGAGCACCGTGCCTTCGGGCCGGGACACAAAAAGTGTCCCTTTTCTCTGAGAAAGAGAACTCTGCCCCCCAGTTTCTTGATGTCAGTTTGGAGGAGGGTTTTGGCCCTGCAAGGGCAGCCAGGGTCCTTGTCAGTGGCAGCTTGGGTCTGCGAGCAATCTTGATCAATGCCGAATTTCAGCATGCAGAGGGAGTACAGTGCCTTCGGGCCGGGACACAAAAAGTGTCCCTTTTCTCTGAGAAAGAGAACTCTGCCCCCCAGTTTCTTGATGTCAGTTTGGAGGAGGGTTTTGGCCCTGCAAGGGCAGCCAGGGTCCTTCTCGGTGGCAGCTTGGGTCTGCGAGGAATCTTAATCCATGCGGAATTTCAGCATGCGGCTGTCGACTCCCAGATATGTGGCCTTCGATACAAATGAATGGCGCTTTTCCATGTGAAAGAAAACTCAGCCCCCAGATCCATGATGCCAGTTTTTAGGAGGCATTTAGCCCTACAATTGCAGCCAGAGTTCTAGTTGATGGCAGCTTGGGTCTGGGAAGGATCTTGATCCGTGCTGCATTTCAGGTGGCGTCTGGGAGCACAGTGCCTTAGGGCCGGGACACAAAAAGTGTCCCTTTTCTCTGAGAAAGAGAACTCTGCCCCCCACTTTCTTGATGTCAGTTTGGAGGAGGGTTTTGGCCCTGCAAGGGCAGCCAGGGTCCTTGTCAGTGGCAGCTTGGGTCTGCGAGGAATCTTAATCCATGCGGAATTTCAGCATGCGGCTGTCAACTCCCTGATAAGTGGCCTTCGGTACAAACAATGGCGCTTTTCCATGTGAAAGAAAACTCAGCCCCCCCAGATCCATGATGCCAGTTTTTAGGAGGCATTTAGCCCTACAACTGCAGCCAGAGTTCAAGTTGATTGCAGCTTGTGTCTGCGAAGGATCTTGATCCGTTCGGCATTTCAGGTGGCGTCCGGGAGCACAGTGCCTTAGGGAAAGGACACAAAAAGTGTCCCTTTTCTCTGAGAAAGAGAACTCTGCCCCCCAGTTTCTTGATGTCAGTTTGGAGGAGGGTTTTGGCCCTGCAAGGGCAGCCAGGGTCCTTGTCGGTGGCAGCTTGGGTCTGTGAGGGATCTTGCTCCATGCGGAATTTGAAGAGGCAGCTGTCGACTCCCAGACATGGGGCCTGCGATACAAACAATGGCGCTTTTCCATGTGAAAGAAAGCTCAGTCCTCCAGATCCATGATGCCAGTTTTTAGGAGGCATTTAGCCCTACAATTGCAGCCAGAGTTCCAGTTGATGGCAGCTTGGGTCTGGGAAGGATCTCTATCGGTGCGGCATTTCAGGTGGCCTCCGTAAGCACAGTGCCTTAGGGCCGGGACACAAAAAGTGTCCCTTTTCTCTGAGAAAGAGAACTCTGCCCCCCACTTTCTTGATGTCAGTTTGGAGGAGGGTTTTGGCCCTGCAAAGGCAGCCAGCGTCCTTCTCGGTAGCTGCTTGGGTCTTTGAGGAATCTTGATCCATGCGGAATTTCAGCAGGGAGCCGGGAACACAGTGCCTTAGGGCCAGGATACAAAAAGTGTCCCTTTTCTCTGAGAAAGAGAACTCTGCCCCCCACTTTCTTGATGTCAGTTTGGAGGAGGGTTTTGGCCCTGCAAGGGCAGCCAGGGTCCTTGTCGGTGGCAGCTTGGGTCTGTGATGGATCTTGCTCCATGCGGAATTTGAAGAGGCAGCTGTCGACTCCCAGACATGGGGCCTGCGATACAAACAATGGCGCTTTTCATGTGAAAGAAAGCTCAGTCCTCCAGATCCATGATGCCAGTTTTTAGGAGGCATTTAGCCCTACAATTGCAGCCAGAGTTAAAGTTGATGGCAGCTTGGGTCTGGGAAGGATCTTGATCCATACGGATTTTCAGGAGGCAGCAGGGAGCAGAGTGCCTTAGGGCCGGGGCACAAAAGTGTCCCTTTTCTCTGAGAAAGAGAACTCTGCCCCACTTTCTTGATGTCAGTTTGGAGGAGGTTTTGGCCCTGCAAAGGCACCAGCGTCCTATCGTAGCAGTTGGGTCTGCGAGGAAAATCTTGATCCATGCGGAATTTAGCAGGGAGCCGGGAACACAGTGCCTTAGGGCGCGGGATACAAAAGTGTCCCTTTTCTCTGAGAAAGAGAACTTGCCCCACTTTCTTGAGTCAGTTTGGAGGAGGGTTTTTGGCCCTGCAAGGGCAGCCAGGGTCCTTGTCGGTGGCAGCTTGGGTCTGCGAGTGATCTTGCTCCATGCGGAATTTGAAGAGGCAGCTGTCGACTCCCAGACATGGGGCCTGCGATACAAACAATGGCGCTTTTCCATGTGAAAGAAAGCTCAGTCCTCCAGATCCTTGATGCCAGTTTTTAGGAGGCATTTAGCCCTACAATTGCAGCCAGAGTTCTAGTTGATGGCAGCTTGGGTCTGGGACGGATCTTGATCGGTGGCGCATTTTCAGGGGCCTCCGTAAGCCAGTGGCTTAGGGCGGACACAAAAAGTGTCCTTTTTCTCTGAGAAAGAGAACTCTGCCCACTTCTTGAGTCCAGTTTGGAGGAGGGTTTTGGCCTGCAAAAGGCAGCCAGGGTCTTGTCGGTGGCAGCTTGGGTTGCGAGGATCTTGATCCATGCGGAATTTCAGCAGGCAGCAGGGAGAACAGTGCTTTAGGGCCAGGACACAAAAAATGTTCCTTTTCTCTGAGAAAGAGAACTCTGCCCCCCACTTTCTTGATGTCAGTTTGGAGGAGGGTTTTGGCCCTGCAAGGGCAGCCAGGGTCCTTCTCGGTGGCAGCTTGGGTCTGTGATGGATCTTGCTCCATGCGGAATTTGAAGAGGCAGCTGTCGACTCCCAGACATGGGGCCTGCGATACAAACAATGGCGCTTTTCATGTGAAAGAAAGCTCAGTCCTCCAGATCCATGATGCCAGTTTTTAGGAGGCATTTAGCCCTACAATTGCAGCCAGAGTTCAAGTTGATGGCAGCTTGGGTCTGGGAAGGAACTTGATCCAT
>JAVTVJ010004079.1:0-29655 GCA_034509425.1 Eopsaltria australis
GCTGATAAGGACCAAGGATTGGGATAACACTGATAAGGAACCAGGGAAATGCTGATAAGGACCAAGGACTGGGATAACGCTGATAAGGAACCAGGGAAATGCTGATAAGGACCAAGGATTGGGATAACACTGATAAGGAACCAGGGAAATGCTGATAAGGACCAAGGACTGGGATAACGCTGATAAGGAACCGGGGAAATGCTGATAAGGGCAAAGGATTGGGAAAACACTGATAAGGAACCGGGAATACGCTGATAAGGAACATGGATTGGGATAACTCTGATAAGGAACCGGGAATACGCTGATAAGGACCAAGGACTGGGATAACACTGATAAGGAACCGGGAATACGCTGATAAGGACCAAGGACTGGGATAACACTGATAAGGAACCAGGGAAATGCTGATAAGGAACAAGGATTAGGAAAACGCTGATAAGGAACCGGGAAAATGCTGATAAGGAATAAGGATTGGGATAACACTGATAAGGAACCAGGGAAATGCTGATAAGGAACAAGGATTGGGATAACGCTGATAAGGAACCGGGAATACGCTGATAAGGACCAAGGATTGGGATAACGCTGATAAGGAACTGGGAAAATGCTGATAAGGAACAAGGATTGGGATAACGCTGATAAGGAACCGGGAATACGCTGATAAGGAACAAGGATTGGGATAACGCTGATAAGGAGCGGGAAAACGCTGATAAGGGCAAAGGATTGGGATAACGCTGATAAGGAACCGGGAATACGCTGATAAGGACCAAGGACTGGGATAACACTGATAAGGAACCAGGGAAATGCTGATAAGGAACAAGGAACCGGGAAAACGCTGATAAGGAACCGGGAAAATGCTGATAAGGACCAAGGACTGGGATAACACTGATAAGGAACCAGGGAAATGCTGATAAGGACCAAGGACTGGGATAACGCTGATAAGGAACCGGGAAAATGCTGATAAGGACCAAGGATTGGGATAACGCTGATAAGGAACCGGGAATACGCTGATAAGGACCAAGGATTGGGATAATGCTGATAAGGAACCGGGAATACGCTGATAAGGACCAAGGACTGGGATAACACTGATAAGGAACCGGGAAAACGCTGATAAGGAACAAGGATTGGGATAACGCTGATAAGGAATGGGAAAATGCTGATAAGGAATGGGATAATGCTGATAAGGACCAAGGATTGGGATAACGCTGATAAGGAACCGGGAAAATGCTGATAAGGAATGGGATAATGCTGATAAGGACCAAGGATTGGGATAACGCTGATAAGGAACCGGGAAAATGCTGATAAGAACCAAGGATTGGGATAACGCTGATAAGGAACCAGGGAAATGCTGATAAGGGCAAAAGATTGGGAAAACGCTGATAAGGATCCCGGAAAACGCAGATGTGGCTGCCTTCTCCCGGGATAACGATCCCTGGGACAGTTCCACCCGGGAAAATGCTGATAAGGACCGGGATAATGAGGATAAGGAGCAAGGACCGGGAAAACGCTGATAAGGATCGAGGAGCGAGATAATACGGATAAGGATTGGGATAACGGTGATAAGGACAGGGATAATGCTGATAAGGACTGGGAAAACGCTGATGAGGACCAAGGACCGGGATAACGCTGATGAAAACTGGGATAACGCTGATGAAAACTGGGATAACGCTGATAAATACCGGGATAACGCTGATGAAAACTGGGATAACGCTGATAAATACCGGGATAACGGTGATAAATACCGGGATAACGCTGATAAATACCGGGATAACGCTGATAAATACCGGGATAACCGTGATAAAGGCCAGGATAACGATGATAAAAACTGGGATAACGATGATAAAAACCGGGATAACACTGATAAGAACTGGGATAACGCTGGTAAGGAACCGGGATAACGCTGATAAGGACGGCTCCTCCTGGGATAAAGCTCCTTGGGACGGCTCCAACTGAGCCTGAACCATGGCAAAGATTCCCGAAAAAAAGTAAAAATAGATGGAAAAAGAAATGGAGAACGAACGGGAACAAAAACCTGGCATGGGAAACGCTCCATCCATCCCCAAACCCTTCCCGGGCTTGCTCCAATTCTTCGGGAAAGCCCAAAATCGGGCAGGACCTTCCCAAAAAAAGCCAGTGATTTGGAAAACCGGCTCTGGGAATGATCTCCTTGTCCCCAGCCCGGTTCCTGGTTTCCTTGGAAAAGCCTTTTCCCTCCGACATCTCCCGGCTCCACGGCCGATTTCCCGGCCATTCCCGAGGCTTTCAAGTGCCCGGCGCTGGAGCTGCGGGAATTTTGTGCTCCCAAATTCCATTCGTTCCACAACGCGCAGAGAAAGGGAGGAAAACGGAGCCGTTGGAGCAAAAGAATCCCAAAAAACCCGCGGCTTTTTTTTTTCCTTGAGGATCAGCAGGAAGATGGGAACACCTCGGATGGGTTCTGCCGGAATCCGTTCAACGGCGCTAAAAATAGGGGAAAAATTCCGAAAACTTGGGATTAAAAGGGAAAAGGGACTCACCGCACGGTGGATTGGTAAACGAGGTCTTCCCGCTTCCGGTAGTTTTCCATCTGGGAAAAATTGGTGGAAAACATGGCATCGAAGGTGAAGATCTTCTGCTTGATGGTGCCGCCGTCAGTGACCTGCGGGAAACGATCCAAGTGTCCAGAGTTTGGGAATTTTGGGAATTCTGGGCCTGTTTTTGAATATTTCAAAGGGGTTTTTATTTGGAGAATTTGGATAAATTTGTTTGGTTCTGAATGGATTTGTTTAGATTTGAGTGTGTTTATTTGTATTTTAATGCATTTATTTGCATTCTAATATTTTTAATATTTTAATATTTATTTAGAGTTGAATAAATGTATTTCAATTTTAATCAATATTAGAGATTGTAAATACATTTATTTTAATATTTTATGCAGTGCATTAAATTATGTAAATTAGAATTTTATTTTCATTTTTATTTTCATTTTTATTTTTATTTTTTATCATATTTTTATTTTATTTTATTTTATTTTATTTTTATTTTTATTTTTATTTTTATTTTATTTTTATTTTTTATTTTATTTTATTTTATTTTTAATTTTATTTTAATTTTAATTTTAATTTTAATTTTAATTTTAATTTTTATTTTTATTTTTATTTTTAATTTTAATTTTAATTTTTATTTTTATTTTAATTTTTATTTTTATTTTTATTTTTATTTTTTATTTTATTTTATTTTAAATTTTATTTTTAATTTGATTTTTAATTTTATTTTTATTTTTATCATTATTTCAATCATTATTTTAATCATTATTTCCATATTTATCCATAGAATCCCAGGACCTTCCAGCTCGGAATCCATGGATTTCCGATGGCCCTGCTGAGACGAAAATCAAAATCCACTTTTTCTATCCCGTTTTTCCATCGCCTGTTCCATTTTCCAGCTGGGAATTGTCATTTTTAGATGGAAATCGGCTTTTTTTAGGACTCGTTTATTCCCTGTGTCCCCCAACGCCTCCGGATTTCTCTTCCCTGCTTTCGAGGGCGAGTTTTAGTGGAAAAATAAGGAGGAAAATGGGAATTTTGGGGCTAAGCCAGCTCGGCTCCAGCAGAGAGTTAAAATTCCCGTTTTTTACAAACAAACCAGGAGCAGCAGAAGATCCGGGGATTTAATCCCCAAATCCAACATTTCCTGAGGACAAAACCCCAAATCCCCACCCAATCCTCAGGCAAAACTCCGCCGTTATTCCCGATTTTCTCTTTTCCCATTTTTTTTAATGGCAAAAAGCGGCGGAAAAGGAGGGGGAAAAAAAATCCGTCACTAAAAAAAAACCTCTTCCAATTTATTATCCCAGGCTGGGGCTTTTTATGGGAAAGAAATTCCACCCTGGCACCGATGTGGGATAAAGAAAAATGGGGAAAAACGACCGGAGTTGTAAATCTTTGGCCTCAGGAATTCCCAGGGAAGTTTTCAAGGATTTTTCCTGACTTTTCCTTTGGTTTTGAGGAGAAACTGCAGAGCCGCTCCGGGATGGGGAAGGGATCCAAGTCCAAAGGGATTTTTTAGGGATTTTAGGGTGGGAAGCGCTGGGAATGATGGAGGTGGCGTCCATGGATTGGGAATTTGCAGCCTCGGGATTTTCCCAGCACATCTGGACAGATGTGGACACAAATCCCGCTCCATCCACGGACAGGAGCAGGGAAAATGCTGGGAAAAATGCTGGAAAAAATGCTGGAAAAATCCTGGAAAATCCCTCCAGGACCCCTTGCATTCCCAAGGGATTCGGAGCACTGGGAAGAGCCACATCCCTGAGGGAATTCCAGATTCCAGGGAGTTAATGGCTCCCAGGAAAAGGCCCTTCAGGGATTCTCTCTCTCCAGGGATCAGCCCTAATTCCAGCCTTTTATCCGTGCCCAGGGGAATTTTTTGGGAAGAGAAGATCCATAGCAATTTGCAGCCCAAATCCCTATGGAATTCCCACTTGGAATCTAAAAAGGAGGATAATTGGGCAGCGTCCCATCGTTCCTGTCCCAACCGGATGTCTCCACATTCAGGAATTCCGGGAAAAGGGGAGCAGGAACCCGCTCCAGGGGCTGCTTCCTGCATTACTCACAAATCCCAGGAAAAATCCCATTCCCGAAAAAACACGGCTGCTCCAGAGGCAGCTCCCTCCTGCCCCGCTTCCCTCCATGCTGAGCTGAACATTTGCTGTTCCCAAAATCCATTAAAACGAACATTTGCTGTTCCCAAAATCCATTAAAATCCTGGAGCCTCCCGCCAGGATGCCCGGAGGATCCGAAACCATCGGGAAGTGACGGATGCGGGACGAAGGCAGCGGTTGGAAAGGGCTGGAATTGGGATCTGATCCAGGATCAATGGATTCCCTTTCTCCAAGCAAATGGAAATTGTTCTGGAAAGAGGGAAAATTCCCTGGAGTGCCTGCGGTGCTCCCAGAGTTTGGGTGGGGTCCACAATGTCCCTGTCAGATCCACTGGGAAAAATCTGTTATCCTGGAAAAATCCGGATTTGGGGTTTTCTGCCCATTCCCTGGAGAATCAAATGGGAAAAATTTGTTATCCTGGAAAACTCTGGATTTAGTTTTTTCCTGCCTCCCTTGCCCATTCCCTGGAAAATCACAATCAATGGGAAAAAGTCATTATCCCAGAAAACTCTGGATTTAGGTTTTGTCCTTCCCATTCCATGGAGAATCCACATCCAGCCGAAATCCAACGTCCTCTCCTGAGCTTCCCAGACCACCGATCCCACCTTGCTCCAAGCTCCCCCGCACCAAATTCCCAAAATCCCAGTTCTTTTGCCTGATCCCAGACGGTTTGATCCCAAAATGAACCCCATGGTCCAAGGGCGTCCCCCACTGCCCTTTTCCAGCATCCCAAAAAACTCGGGAATGAACAAATCAATATTTAACAGGAGAGTTGTGCACTTTTGGGAGGCACATCCCAGATTTCCGCTGCCTCTCCGGAGCCGGAGCGATGCCCTGGGAATAAAGAGCTCCATAAATTCTGCGGATGCTCCAGACCTTTTTTCCCTGAGCATGAGGAATTCACAGCATTCCCAATCCCGACATTTAAATTCTCCTCTGGGAGATGGATGGCTCCAGCCATCCCTCCCGGAGCTGCCGGCTGGAAATCTCTCCATCAGCAGCTCCTCTCCATCTTTTGGGAATTCCTCCTCATCCATAAAACCCGAGTTGTCCCCGGAAGGGAAGCGAGGCTGGAGTGGAGCTGGCTGGAAAATGTGGAATTTCTGACAGCAAGAGGGAAAAAAGCAGCATTCCGGTGCCTCCTCCTGAGCTGATTCCCAAATTTTGGAGGCTCTGGGCATTCCAGATGGCACAGGAAGGGTTTGGAATTCCAGCGTCCTTCCCTTGGCTCCGGTGCTCCGCTTGGAGCTGGAGCTGCTGCGGGTGGGGACTTTATTGGGGTCACTGGTGACATTCCAGCTTGGAGGCGACATTCCCACCCGGAGCCACCTCGGGAATGCTGGGAGCCACCGGATGAAGCCGGAATATCCGGGATGTCTCCTCTTCCCGATGGGCAGCAGCCGGGAAAGCCCTCACAGGGATGGAATTTTGTCACCATCAACCGGGTGGCTCCGAGTGGTGCCACCAACATCTGGAATGATCCAGCCCCGGCAACATCTGGAATGCGCCGAGTCCCAGCAACACCAGGAATGATCCAGCCCCAGGAACATCTGGAATGCGCCGAGTCCCGGGAACATCTGGAATGCACCAGCCCGGTAACATCTGGAATGCAGCAAACATCGCCAACACCTGCTCCCGGCATTCCCAGCTCCAGTCGGGAGTTCGTGCCCTTTCCGCTAATTACCCTGAGCACTCAACTCTAATTAACGGAGGCAGAGCTCCCATTCCCGCCCTTCATTCCTGGATATCCCAGGAATCCCGCTCGGCACCAGGAGCAGCCAGGGAATGGTGCCCGGCCCTGGCCTGGCATCCCAAATCTGCCAAATCCCACTTGCAATTCCCAAATTCCCAGATTCCCAAATTCCCATGCTCCGAGCCCAGCCCAACCCAGCTCCACTTCCCTTCCCACTCCTTCACGGAGACTCCAAGGATATTGCCTCCCTCTCCTGCTTCCCTGTTTTTTTTTCCTGAGCTCCACTGGGAAAAGGAATCATTTTCCCAGTTCCCATCCCGGCACCGACCACATAAATCCGGGAGAAGCCAGCGCCGGGAGCCAAGGAAGAGCTCTGGATCTTCCCGGCCTCATCCCGAGCTCGTTTGCACGGATTCCGCCACCCCCGTCTCCCGCCAAGGCTTTTTCGGGAGCTCTCCAGGTGCGGATCCGCGTTCGCACCTGTTCCCGGGAACATCACACCTTCCGGAGGTGTCGGGATTGTTGGATGTTAATTAACGCCTCTGCTCGTGGGATGCGCTCCTGTTTATTCCGGGAAAAATCCCCTTTGCTGATCCCGGGGATGCTGGAATCGGCCGCATTCCAGCGGCTGAGGGGTTTCCCGGTGGGAGGAGAGGGCTGTCCCTGGCTGTGCCTCATCCCTGGGGAATCCAAGGGAATTGCTGGAATTGTGGGTGCTGGTGGCAGTGTGGGGCTTCTCCATGGGGTTTCACCCATGGGATGAGGCTCCTCGGCCTCGGAGCTCACGGATCCCGATGGGATCACCCGCCTGGGAGTTATGGATGCATCCCATGGGTTATGGATGTATCCCATGGGTTATGGATGTATCCCATGGGTTATGGATGTATCCCATGGGTTATGGATGTATCCCATGGGTTATGGATGTATCCTGTGGGTTATACACCCATCCCATGGGTTATGGATGTATCCCATGGGTTATGGATGTATCCCGTGGGTTATGGATGTATCCCAGGGGTTATGGATGCATCCCATGGGTTATGGATGTACCCTGTGGGTTATGGATGTATCCCATGGGTTATGGATGCATCCCATGGGTTATGGATGTACCCTGTGGGTTATGGATGTATCCCAGGGTTTATGGATGTATCCCATGGGTTATGGATGTATCCCAGGGGTTATGGATGTATCCCGTGGGTTATGGATGTATCCCAGGGGTTATGGATGTATCCCAGGGGTTATGGACGTATCCCGTGGGTTATGGATGTATCCCAGGGGTTATGGATGTATCCCGTGGGTTATGGATGTATCCCAGGGGTTATGGATGTATCCCGTGGGTTATGGATGTATCCCATGGGTTATGGATGTATCCTGTGGGTTATACACCCATCCCATGGGTTATGGATGCATCCCATGGATTATGGATGTATCCCATAGGTAATGGATGCATCCTGGGGATTATGGATCCATTCCATGGGTTATGAACCCATCCTGCAGGCTACGGATCCATCCCACAGGTTCTAGATCTGTCCCAGGGATTATGGATCCATCCCACAAATTATGGATGTATCCGATGGGTAATGGATCCATCCCACACGTTATGGATTCATCCCATTGGTTATACACCCACTCCAAAGGTTATGGATATATCCCATGCGTTATGGATGTATCCCATGGGTTATGGATCCATCCCAGGGGTTATGGATCCATCCCATGGGTTATTCCCCCTCCATTCCCCACCAAAGCGCCGCCATTGCCTTTTCCACCTCTCTCCCCCTTTTCCCTCCCCTTTCCCGCCCCCTGGAGCAGCTCAGATCCCTCAAACTCCAGGAGCTCCCTCTGCTCCCTGTCCAATAAATCGCGGGAATGAGGAGCCGGGCGTGACCCCAATCCAGCGCTCCGGAGCCACATTCCCATGATTTACAAGCGGAATAAACTGAACTCCGCAGCTCCAGCGGCTCCGCCCCGGCTCTCCCGGGTCCATCCATCACCTCCAGTACCCCCGGAGCTGCCGCTGGAGCTTTGGGAAGCTCCAAAAGTCCGGGAGTGAGACAAGACAGAGGAAAAAAAAAGGGAAAAAACCTTAAAATCAGGAAGGAATTCGGCAAATCCTGAGACGCTCCAGGAAAAACCCGGCTTCCCAAACCCGGGAAGCTCCCTGGGAAAGGAGCAAGAGGGAAGGAAGGGGGAAAAAAACCCTGGAAGAAAGGGTGGGATTTGTGGGGATAAAAATAAAAGCTGGGATATTTTTTGCCCTTCCCTTTCCCGATGAGGTTTCTCGGAGCATCGCTTGCTCCGGAGCAGCGGCCGCTCCCGCATCCCTCCTGGCAGGGGGGATTATGCAAATCCAGCCCCAGCTCCCGGGAAAGTGGGTTAATCCAATATTACCGAGTGGAAAAGGGAAGGAAAAACCTGGCGGAGACGGCGGAGCCAGCAGAAAAAGAATTCCTCCCTAAAAATAGGGAGGAGACGAAGCCAATTCCGAGCTGGAATTCGGGATTTTAGGGAAGGTTTGGGGTTCTGTTCCCTGCCTAAATTCCCGTCCAGAATTTAGGGGTCCATCCATAATTAATTATAGGGAAACCCATCCTGGATTCCATGGAAATCACATTCCAACAGCTTGATTTGTATCCATCCTTTCCCTATTTATTTCTGGGAATGGAGAGGAGCATTAGGGAAGGGCTGCTCCTTGTTCAGGGAGTGGGAACAGGATGGGAAATCCAAGGAAAAGCATTCCCAGCTGCTCCACCACTCGCCGTCTCTTTGCCTCCTCCAGGAGTTTTCCACGGAAAACTTCAGGTTTTCTTGGATAAATCCATTTGTGGTTGGCGGCTTATCCCGAATTTCCCTGGAGAAAGCTCAGGATTGGTGAGCCTGAGGCCGGATCAAGGCTCGGGAGTGATGATCCAGGGGCAGCTCCAGGCTCCAAATCCCCCTCTTCCCAAAAAATCCGGTCTCCAAATCCTTCCTTTCCCAAATAAAATTGGCCTCCAAATCCCCCCTTTCCCAAATAAAACCTGGCTCAAAATTCTTCCTTTCCTAAATAAAACCAGGTTCCAAATCCTTCCTTTCCCAAATAAATCCTGGTTCCAAATCCTTCTTTTCCCAAATTAAAACTGGTTCCAAATTCCCCCTTTCCCAGATAAAACCAGGGAGCTTCCCTCCTGACCAACATCCCAAATTCCCAAAGATTTTGGGAGCAGGGAATATTTTTTTTTAAAAAAGCTCTATGTGAAGAGCCCCAAACTTCTCCCTGAATCCCAGATATCCCAAATTTTCCCGATTCCCCCCCTTTTCCCCATCATTTCCCACCCACCAGTCTCCAAATCCCAACCCAGCACGGAGCCGAGCCTCCCATCCCTAAATCCACCTGGCAAAACACCTGGAAAAATCCCTCGGGATGATCCCAAATCCATCCCGCATCCCTCCCCGCCGCGTTTTCCCAAGGCCACCTGGAATTGATATTCCCATCATTCGGAGCTCCGGGTGCTTTTCCTGCCTTCTCCAGCCTTGACTTTGTCTTCCCGAGGCGCGGAGCAGCCGGGCTGGCTCCGCATTCCCATTCCCATTCCCATTCCCGTTCCCATTCCCATTCCCATTCCCATTCCCGAGGCGCCGGAGCTCACCCGGTACCAGACGATTTCCCGCATTTTCCCGTCGGTTTTGAAGTTGCATTTCAGGGTCACGGCGTCTCCCACCACCACCGGAGGCAGGGGCTCGATGCTGACGGTCAGATAACCTGGAAAAGCCGGGAAAAAAAGGCAGGAAAAGTGAGCTGAGATCCTGGGAAGTTTGGAGCTGGGGTTAAAATGTTGTTTTCCAGGAATTTTATGGATTAACGGCACCGTTGGATCCCAGGGAAAGCCCTGCCAAGTCCTGATTCCCTTCCACAGGGATGGATTTGATCCCAAAAAAGTCCAAGCTGAAGGAAATCCTCCCTGAATTAGTGGGAAAAAAAGGCAGGAAAAGTGAGCTGAGATCCTGGGAAGTTTGGAGCTGGGGTTAAATCGTTGTTTTCCAGGAATTTTATGGATTAACGGCACCGTTGGATCCCAGGGAAAGCCCAGCCAAGTCCTGATTCCCCTCCACAGGGATGGATTTGATCCCAAAAAAGCCCAAATTGAAGGAAACCCTTCCCAAATTTGGGAAAATCCCAGTGGCCGCCATTCCCGTCGCAAATTCCCGTCCTTCCTACGGAGCCGCTGGCTTTGCCTTGGGCTCCATCGAGAGAATCCCTCACTGGTTCTCTCCCCATGATTCCATAAAAACTCCCAAATTCCTCATTCCCGATGGGAATGGGTCCAGAGGATGCACAACCCCCTCCCAGTTGTTTTCCAGCTCCTTCCCCCTCTCCCCACAGCCGGATTCCGGATCCATCCTCGCTCCAGAGCGAAAACCGGAGCCTGGGCGGCTCCATCCAATCCTTTTTCCCCCCTCTTTCCCGTCGATTTTTTGGGAAGGGGCACGGAATTGCGTTCCTGGTTTATTTTCCTGCTTTTCCTGCTGGGAATTGATGGATTGACAGCCTGGCAAATCCCAGCCTTTCCTCGGCACTTCTCCCTGTCTGACACCAAAATAACCCCGCACCCGCCCCAAATTCCCATTTTTTCTTAATCCAAGCGGGAAAACAGCCGAGAAAAATCCCGGAAAACAGCATCAGGGTTTGGAAAAGGGGCTGGAAACCTGAGATTCCTTTGCGGAAGACGCCCCGGGCAGGGAGGGAAGGTGAATTCCCGGGAATTTTTGCGCCTCCCAGGCAGCGGCCCGAGGCTCAGCATTCCCTGTAAAACAACTCGGAGGTGTTTGTGCCATAAATCCCAGGCACGACCTGCGGGAGAACACGCTCCGGGAACACGTGCCGGCTGCGGCAGCAGGGGCAGCGTGGCCTGGAATATTGAACACCGGGAAAAAAACCGGAAAATCCCGTTTCCTGCTGCTTCCGGGGGGCTGCGGGAACAGCTCTGAGCAAGGAAATACGGGGGGAAAAAAACTGGATTTTTTGGGAATGTTTGGGGGTAGCGCAGGGGGTTAAATCTCTTTCCAGCCCCGAACGGTGCTGGGAATGAGGGAATTTCAATGTTACATCCCAAAATCCCAGTTTTCCTCGCTGGGAGTGACCCAAATCCCGGTCAACATTCCCTGTCTGCCTGGGGCTGGCGCCTTTCCAGCCTCTCCCTGCCTGTCCGGGGTTTATTTTTGTTCCTAAAGCGGGGATTAATTCCCGGCGGCTGCCAAGGCTGCACGAGGGCCCCTTGGATTCGGGGCTTTGCGTAGGGAAAAGGCAGGAATGGGAGGAGGAGGAGGAGGAGGAGGAGGAGGAGGAAGAGGGAGGGAGGAAGGGCAGCCGAGGCCTTTCCGGCTGCCCCGATTCCCCCCGCTCGGCTTTTGACATTTCCGAACGCCGGGATCAGCAACAGGCACGGAAAAACCAGCGCGGGCATGAGCAAATCCTTGGCAGCGCGGCCGGATCCGCCCCAAGGAAATCGGGATGGAGGCTCCGTGCGTGCGGAAAAGCTCGGCCTTTCCACGGAGCCGGAGCCTCCGGGTGGGATCGCAGCTCCCGCCTGCCCCCGGATCAGCGGGAGATTAAAGGGAGCCGGGGAGGAACCGGCAAAGCCGGAGCGGAGATTGGATTTTCCCACTTGCCCATGGGGTGTGGAGATCCAGGAATTTCCAGCGCGGCATTTCCGGAGGGTTTTCCATCCCTCTTCCCACGTTATTCCCTTCCAGACCCGTGCATTCCCATGGGAAGAGGATCCATCCCCATCCCAGTCCAGGGTAAAGATTGGATTTTCCCTCTTGTCCACGGGATCCAGGAATTCCCAGAGTGACATTTCCAGATGTTTTCCATTCCTCTTCCCACATTATTCCCTTCCAGACCCGTGCGTTCCCATGGGAAGAGGATCCATCCCCATCCCAGTCCAGGGTAAAGATTGGATTTTCCCTCTTGTCCACAGGATCCAGGAGTTCCCAGAACGCCATTTCCAGATGTTTTCCTTCCCTCTTCCCACATTATTCCCTTCCACATCTGCACATTCCCATGGGAAGAGGATCCATCCCCATCCCAGTCCAGAGCAAAGAGTGGATTTTCCTGCCTGTCCAAAGAATCCAGGAGTTCCCAGCTCAGCATTTCCAGATGTTTTCCTTCCCTCTTCCCACATTATTCCCTTCCAGACCCACGCATTCCCATGGAAAAGGGATCCATCCCCATCCCGATCCCTCCAAGGCTTTTGGAAGTGTTCGTACCATTCCCTGATTTTTGATGGATTTTTAAAGTCAAAAAGAACCGAGTTTGGGGTGGGCGCAGCCACTCCCACGCAGCAAATCCATCCTTCCCAGCATTTTTCCAAGGAAATCCCCCTCCAAACCCATCCCTGACCTGCATCTGCTGGGTGACCACAAAAAAAAAAATCCCAAAATCGGAATTTTCCCCCCGCTCTGCTCCCTCCATGTGGAAAACCACTCGGACCTGGAAATGGGAGCAGCTTCCACCTCAAATTCCTGGGAATTTTGGCTTGGCCAGGCCTTAAATCCCAACGTTTTGTCCCTAAAAACACCGGAGTGAAACCCACAGGATGCTCCCGAGCTTTTCCCGCATGGAAAAGACAAAGCTCTGGAGCTCCAGGATTTATTGCTCCGGCGCCGTGGGATGAGGATCCCACGGAGAGCCGACACCTGGAAGGGGGAGGGAAGGCGAAAATCCCAAATTTCCAAGAGCATCCCTGCTCAAATCCACACAAAACCAGCCCAGAAGTCGCGGAAAAGACGGAAGAGGGAAGAGGGAAACAGATGCCGAGTCCCCACAGGAGCCGGCCAAGGATGTGTGGAGGGGAGGGGGAAAAGCGGGAAAACAAAGCCAGGCGCTGGAAAATAAAGCAGGAATCCAGATGGAGCCGTCCAGATCCCGCTGCTCGGCTGCGGCTGACGCGCGAATCCCATCCCTCATCCTCCCCTTCCCTTCGCTTCCCGACAGGGAACAACTGCGAGGTGTCAGCGCTGCTCCCAAGCCTCCCTCGGCTCCCGGTTTTTGTGTTTTGTTGGGATTTACGGAGGAGAACAAAGCGGCGCTGACGGGAACGGCTGGATGGGGAAGAACTCTTCCAAAGCCGGAGCCCATCCCGAATTTCCGTCATCGCTCCCGTTATTGGCGTCCCTTTCTCAGCCTCGCTCCGCTTCCCCTTTGCTCTTTTCAATCCGAGATTTTCCCGGAGAAAGCCGGGCCGGGCCTCCCCCGGATCGGATTCATCCCTCTGGAAATTCATCCTTCTGATTATACGGCATCCCTGGGGAGGGGAGGATATTTTTGCCGGCGATCGCTGGGAATTCTGGCGTGGTCCAGTTAAAGGGGGATTGGGGGAAAAAAAGGGAAAAGGGAGAGGGGGAGGAGAGGGGGAAGGGAGGGATAAAGGGAATGTCCTTTGAAATGGGGAGTGACGCGTTCATAAAGGAGAACATCGGAACCGGCGCGGCGCTTCCAATTAAAAAAGAGCTCCCAGGGATGAGGCAGGAATTGTTCCAGCCCTGGAAGTGCGGGATGTTGGATAAAAACCCCGTTTCCATCCCTGGAAGTGCGGGATGCTGGATAAAAACCCCGTTTCCAGCCCTGGAAGTGTGGGATGTTGGATAAAATCCCCGTTTCCAGCCCTGGAAGTGCGGGATGCTGGATAAAATCCCCGTTTCCAGCCCTGGAAGTGCGGGATGTTGGATAAAAATCCCCGTTTCCAGCCCTGGAAGTGCAGGATGTTGGATAAAAACCCCGTTTCCAGCCCTGGAATTGTGGGATGCTGGATAAAAATCCCCGTTTCCAGCCCTGGAAGTGCGGGATCCTGGATAAAAACCCCATTTCCAGCCCTGGAAGTGCGAGATCCTGGATAAAATCCCCGCTTCCAGCCCTGGAAGTGCGGGATGTTGGATAAAATCCCCGCTTCCAGCCCTGGAAGTGCGGGATGCTGGATAAAAACCCCATTTCCAGCCCTGGAAGTGCGAGATCCTGGATAAAATCCCCGCTTCCAGCCCTGGAAGTGCGGGATGCTGGATAAAATCCCCGTTTCCAGCCCTGGAAGTGCGGGATGTTGGATAAAAATCCCGTTTCCAGCCCTGGAAGTGTGGGATGTTGGATAAAAATCCCGTTTCCAGCCCTGGAAGTGCGGGATGTTGGATAAAAATTCCGTTTCCAGCCCTGGAAGTGTGGGATGTTGGATAAAATCCCCGTTTCCAGCCCTGGAAGTGCGGGATGCTGGATAAAAACCCCGTTTCCAGCTCTGGAAGTGCGGGATGCTGGATAAAATCCCCGTTTCCAGCCCTGGAAGTGCGGGATCCTGGATAAAAACCCCGTTTCCAGCCCTGGAAGTGTGGGATCCTGGATAAAATCCCCGTTTCCAGCCCTGGAAGTGCGGGATGCTGGATAAAAATCCCGTTTCCAGCCCTGGAAGTGCGGGATGCTGGATAAAATCCCCGTTTCCAGCCCTGGAAGTGCGGGATGTTGGATAAAAACCCCGTTTCCAGCCCTGGAAGTGCGGGATGCTGGATAAAATCCCCGTTTCCAGCCCTGGAAGTGCGGGATGCTGGATAAAAATCCCGTTTCCAGCCCTTTTCCAGCATTCCGTGGGGATTTCTGCCCACCAGCGCAGCCGGGCGCTCCATGGGGATGGAGCACAAGCGGCTGGAATCCCTCAGAGGTTCCCGGGAAGGAGCGGAGGGAGGGAATGGATGAGTGGGAATGTCCCAATGGATGGAGCGTTCCAAGGAATCCCAGGGAACCACAAGGGAGCTTTTTCCACATTTTCCCCAGGCTCCTGATTCCTTCTGACCCTTCTGACATTGAAATCCAAGATTTATTTATGGAGATCACCTGGTGCTCCCATTCCCGCATTTCTCATCTCCCAGCGCTTCCCAAAAAGCCGTTTCTCACCTCGCCACGCTTCCCAAAAATCTGACTTCAAACCAATGGAATTCTGGAATTGGACTGGAAAGGACCTCAAAGCTCATCCCGTTCCATGGGCCGGGACTCCTCCCACTATCCCAGGTTGCTCCAAGTCCCATCCAACCTTGGAGAAATCCCGGGATGTGGCAGCCCCAGCTGAGGATGGATTTTCCCCCTTTCCGTGTCCCCAAAGTCCGACCCATCCCCATCCTTTTAGGAATTGTCCTTGGAAGCAGCAACGGATCTGAGTGGAGCGGGAGCTCGGGATGGATCTGGAGGAGAGGATTTTTGGGATCCAGAGGCTCCATCCCCCTCTGGATCGTCCCCACCATCCTCGAGGAGCCGGTGACAACACGAACACCTCATCATTTTAATTAGCCAGTGATTAACGGGGCTTATCCATAATTCCCTCCCATTCCTCCACCTCCCTTTTCCAAGCCGAGTCCAGGACGGGATACAAAAACCAGGAGGGAACGGGAAAACAGCCACCAGCACTCCCTTAACCGCCGGATATCCCGCAATTCCCGGGATTTAAGGAGAGCGGGAGACGTTTCGCCCCTCGAGGTGGGATCTAAAGGGGTGCAAACCCCCCTGGAAAAAACCGGGAGTGCTCCCGCTGCAAATTCCCGACTGGAAGGGTGCGGATCCGGGCGGATCCGGGCACGGCACCCCCGGATCCGCGTGAACCCGACGCGCCCGGAGCGGCGGCGCTCCGCGACATCTTGTCCATGAAAAATTCAGCGGCTCCAGTTGTTCCTGGGAACGCAGCAAATTCCTTCCCGGCTCCGGCCATGCCTTATTTATGACATTCCAAGACAATTTACAGCCGGAATACGGCGCTGCCTTCTCCTCGTTAACCCAGGAGGGCTCCAAGGGAGAATTCCCGGCTGGCCCCATCCGGAGCGGTCGAATTTTGCTGAATCCGGAGCTTTTTCTCCTGGAAAGCTGAGCTGGGATTTCATTATTTATTTAAACGGGAATAAGCGTTTGGCAAGGGTTTAACACCGGCCAGGGAATGGGATGTGACAGCCGGAGTCGGCACCGTGCTTCCAAGGAAAACGGGCCTTTGGGAAGCGGGAAAAACGCATTAGGGGAGCCTTGTGTTGAGTTTTCCTTGGATATTCAGCTTCGCTTCCCAAAAATCCACCAGCTGAGCGCCAGCGGGGTTAAAACTCCCCAACCCCTCCACCGCCTTCCCAAAAACCATCGTGGCTTTTGGAAAATGGGAGTAATTCCCTAAAATAAACCCGGGAAAGCTGGCGTCACCCCCGGGCGAGGAGGAGCCCGGCTGGCAGGGAGCGAATGGCATTAATCCCGGGAAAATGGGATATTAACGGGCCGAGCAGACAATTAAGAGCCGGTAATTAAAATTCCTCTTCCCTCACAAACATCTCATTAGGCGCCGCTTCCCTCCCTCATTTCCATAAGTGGGAGGGAACGATTCCGCAGCTGGATCGGGAATTATTCCTTATGGGGGAGGCTGCTGGACAAAAGCGGCTCCGAAATTTTTAGGGATCAGGAGAAAATGTATGGAATGAGCAGGGGGGATGTCCGGCACAGGCTTCGGTCCAGCTCTTCTCCAATTAACGGGACGCGGAACCTGCCGGATCCCATGGATTTATCCCGAGCCTCGTTAGCTCTTAGTGACGGGAATCGATGGGAATGGTTTGGATCGATCCTTTGGATCGATCCGTGGGTTTGAGCGCGGCACCTTTGGCCTCTCGGCCTCTTTTAAATGAAGATGAAGTGAGGGAAGCACTTCATGCCGGGGAAAACCGGGGCAGCTTCCGGTCACATTCCGTGGGCAAAACGTGTCGGAATTACACGGAATTTTACGGATCGATTCTGCCCGGAGAAGCTGAGGCTGCTCCATCCCTGGAAGTGTCCGAGGTCTGGTTGGGCTTGGAGGGAATGGGATGGGTCCGTGGCAGGGAATGGGATGGGATTCAAGGTCCCTCCAATCCAACCCATTCCGTGATTCCATATTTTTATAAAATATGGAAAAATCCAACCCCCAAACCCAGATCCCAAGGATTTCAGCACCCAAATCCCGTCGAGATGGGATTTTTCACCACTGTCCAACTTCCCTTTTTTCCTCAAATCCCAGATTCCTCCCAAACAAAATATCTCAAAGAAAAAATATCCCACAATATCCCAGTCCAAAGAAAAAAAAGGATCAATTCCTGCTTTGCTCCGTGCCGTGATTCCCAATATCCTCGTGTCCATGGGAAGCATCTCCAACACCACCTGAGGGCTTCCCAAGGATTGATGCTGATGGATCTTCAGGAAAAATCCATGTTTTTTTAACCGGTTTTCCCCTCCTGATGAGCTCTGGAGTCACTTTGATTTTCCAGAGGGTGGGATTGGCTCTTACCAGCTCCAACATTCCAGAGGATCCGGAGACCGCAGAAAAATGAGGAACGAGATCCAAATGGATCCTGCTGGGCTAAAAATGATCCAAACTTTCCAGCTCCATGGGATTTTCATCCCCATCAGCACAATCTTGGCACAATAAAGGATTTCAGATGGAAAGGGAGAGTTTGGACGCTTTGGGAATGGAAAGACCGCAGGAAATTTGGGATTTGGGAGCCTCCCGGTGCTGCCGTGTCCTCTCATCTCTCCAGCTCCCATCTCCGGCCTCTTTCCATCTCCTCCTTCCCAAATTTCCCCCTTTCCCAGTCTGGTTTCCTCAAGCCCAGCTCTCTCCATGCCCAATAAATCCCAGGAAAACCCCAGCGTTTTCCACCTTCGCCTCCCGACAAACAAATCCAGGTGGAATTGAGCCGTCGGAATCGGCTCCGTGGCTCAGGCACGGACTGGAATAAATCCTCGAACGTCTTCATCCGGCTTTTTCCAAGCTCCTCGGAGCTGTTCCGGCTCATTGGAGCACGGGATGAGGGAGCCCGTTCCCGGCTCGGCTTCGACTCGCGGCGTCAATTCCGTGCTTGTTCGACATCTCCGGCACAAATCCACAGGGAATGGGGCATTCCAGGAAAAAGATGGATGTTGGGAGGGAGAACCGTGACGGCTTTGGCTGGAGGGAGCCCAAGTCCTGCTAGGAACCCCCGGAATGGCCTTGGAATTATTGTTTGGATGTTCAGGGAGTCCTTCATCCTAAAAATCCGGGGATTTCCTGGATATTCGGAGATGTCATTCCATGGTGGATCCAAGGGCTGCATCCCGCCCATCCCGAGAGCCAAATCCAGTGGCTACAAAACCAGGGATGCTGGAAAAGTGAGGATTTCGGGATGAATGCAGGAAAAACAGGGTTGGAGGGAAGCAACAGCCGCCAGAAAACCGGGATCAGCTGGATTTGGGAAGTATCTCCCTGGGATAGGTGGAACAAAACCAGGGATGCTGGAAAAGTGAGGATTTGGGGGTGAACACAAGGAAAAAGGAGTTGGAGGGAAGCCAAAACCACTGGAAAACCGGGATCAGTCGGATTTGGGAAGCATCTCCTTGGGATAGACGGGAATTATCTTCAATTTGGGACAAAATTCCAATCCCGCCAAAGCTGAACCCCTCTCCATGAAAACACACAAAGAAGGATCCAAGACCTTTCCAAGACCCGGGAAACCCCTCCCAATCCCAAAACTCCTTAAATCAACTCCATCGAGGCGCAGTCGGCGCGGAAAAGATGGATTTTCCCAGCCCACGCCGCTTATCAGCGGGAATGTGGTGGCTGCATTGATATTCCCGGTGATTTATTGGATTTTTTCCCCCCCCTCCCCGCACAGCCTGGGAATGCAGGGCCGTAAATCACGCATGGAATATTTATCTCCGGATGGGAAGGATGTTTAGGAACATTTACGGGAGCGCTGGGAAGTTTTATTTATAATTCCCGCCCCCCCACCACCACTTTCCACTTCCAATGTTTCCATAAAATCCCTCGGCATCCCGGCGGTGCTGGAAGGGGGGGAATATTTTATCTCCACATCTTCATCTCGCTGATATTCCCATAAAATAAAATGATGGATGTCCCTCTGGAGCTCCCACAGCTGCTCAGAACAGTGGCTTGGGATGGGTCACTGGGATTTTGGGAAGAGCTCGGGATGGGTCATTGGGTATGGATTTGGGATGGGTTGTGGGGTTGGGATTTTGGGAAGAGCTGGGGATGGGTCATTGAGTTGGGATTTTGGGAAGAGCTGGGGATGGGTTGTTGAGTTGGGATTTTGGGAAGAGCTGGGATGGATTTCTGGTTGGAATTTGGGGAAGAGCTGGGGATGGGTCATTGAGTTGGGATTTTGGGAAGAGCTTGGGATGGATTTGTGGTTGGAATTTTGGGAAGAGCTGGGGATGGGTCATTGAGTTGGGATTTTGGGAAGAGCTGGGATGGGTCATTGAGTTGGGATTTTGGGAAGAGCTGGGATGGATTTCTGGTTGGAATTTGGGGAAGAGCTCGGGATGGGTCGTTGAGTTGGGATTTTGGGAAGAGCTGGGATGGATTTGTGGTTGGAATTTTGGGAAGAGCTCAGGATGGGTCGTTGGGTTGGGATTTTGGGAAGAGCTGGGGATGGGTCGCTGGGTGAGAATTCGGGAAGAGCTCATGGTGGGTTGTTGAGTTGGGAGTTTGGGAAAAGCCAGGGATGGGTCGTTGGGTTGGGATTTTAGGAAGAGCTCGGGATGGGTGGTTTGGACTTTGGGAAGAGCTCAAGATGGGTCATTGGGATTTTGGGAAGAACTAGGGATGGATCAGATTGGGATTTTGGGAAGAGCTCATGGTGGGTTGTTGGGTTGGGATTCTGGGAAGAGCTCGGGATGGGTCAATGGATTTGGATTTTGGGAAGAGCTCTGGATAGGTGGTTGGGTTTGGATTTTGGGAGGAGTTTGGGATTGGTCATTGGGATTTTGGGAAGAGCTCTGGATAGGTGGTTGGGTTTGGATTTTGGGAAGAGTTCGGGATTGGTCATTGGGATTTTGGGAAGAGCTCTGGATAGGTGGTTGGGTTTGGATTTTGGGAGGAGTTTGGGATTGGTCATTGGGATTTTGGGAAGAGCTCTGGATAGGTGGTTGGGTTTGGATTTTGGGAAGAGTTCGGGATTGGTCATTGGGATTTTGGGAAGAGCTCGTGAGGGGTCATGGGATTTGGATTTTGGGAGGAGCTCCTGGTGGGTCAGGTTGGGATTTTTGGGAAGAACTTGGGATGGGTCATTGGGATTTTTGGGAGAGCTCCGGGTGGGTTGTTGGATCAGGATTTTGGGAAGGGCCGGATGTTTGTCAGCATTCCGCTGCCATTTCTCCTGTTCCCTTAGCCCTTTTCCCACTTTATTTAAGGACTTTTCCCAGATTTTCCATTTTGCTTGGATCATTTTGGGCGCTTCCAGAATCCAAAACGACGCCTCATCCCGGGAAAGGCGGGAAGGTGAATCCGGCAGAGCCGAATTCCCTCAAAATCCTGGCGCCATCCCTAATTTGGAGCGATGGCTCCGCCGGCACCTCGTGGCCTCTTCCCAGATGTTGGAGCGGCTGCCGGAGCCAAAACGGAGCCGAAAATTCCACGGGGTCAGGTCGGGTCTGAGACGCCTCGTTTGATAAATGGAGATCGCGCCCCTCATTTGCATATATGCAAATATGCAAATGAGGGCCGGTTCCCCACAGCACCAGCTGCCAATCAACGCCCCCCCTTTCCCCTTCCCCCTCCAGCTAATTAAGGCAGAATTCCCAATTTTATTCCCATTCCGTGGGGTGAAGCCAACGGATTTTGGTCAAACGAGGCCCAAGAAACGGGAGGTGCCGCCTCTCATCCCGAATTTTCCCTTTTCCCAATAAAAAAACCCCATTCCTGCAGGATTTCCCGCTCTCCCACGGTTTTTCCCTACATCTGCTGGATTTTCCTCAGTTTTCCACCTGGAAGTGCTTCCAGCCCCCAATCTGGGCTGCGGGGCAGGAATTCCCTCCTGCGGATAAATCCCAGGGGGAATTTCCTTCCTCCTTTTTCCAGCAGATCCCAACGAACCCGAAGAACTGTAAAAAAAATCCCGATTTTTCCTTCTTTTCCCCCGTTTTTTTCCAGCTCCCCCCAGCTGCCCCACGGATCACTCTCCAATCCATTTCCACGGATTCTCATCTTTCTCCAGCAAATCCCAAATTCACCAGACAGGGAATTTTCCCACGATCCCAATTTTGCCGAGCGGGAGCGACCGCCAGCCACCAAATTCAACGGAATGCCTCCGGAATGGCTCAGCATTCCCTAAAATCCTCCCCGCAGACCTCGGTGCCTCCTCAACACCTGGATTAACCTGGATTAACGCTCGGAGCCGCAATGTCCAGGTGTCCAAGGGCTCAAAATTCCCCACCCCCAGCTCCACTTTTCCCTGACTTTTAATCAAGCAGCTCCCCGGAAAACACGGCGGGATCTGTGCAGATGTGGAATTAATCCCGAATTAAGCGTGGCAGGACAAGGAGAGGCCAAATCCTAATCCCGCGCTGAGAAAGATTGGAAACGGGATTTTTCCCCACACCAGCAAATTCCCGGCCCTCCTTTTCCAGCGGCTCAGCTCCGCATCCTGACAGGGAAGAGATTCCCCAGCAACCGGATCCTCCTGGAGTCTTTCCCGGGAAGCTGCACCCTCCGGATGCTGTCCCTGGGCACCAGGATTATGGAAAACCTCACCTGGGATAAAGGATTTTAACCCCAGCCAGCGCCGCTGAGCAAAATCCGCCCCGGGAACGCAATTCCAGAGTAAAAATGGGAATTATTGTACCTGGATTTGCTTGTTCGTGCCCCAAACTGGAGCTGAGGGATCGGAAAATTGGGAAAAAAATTCCAAGCCCCCAGCAGAGCTCAGTCCAAGGTTTAGGAGGGATTTGCTGGCGGCAGCCGAGGGTTTTCCCGCTGTTCCAGCTCTGTCGGGATGAGGATTATGGCGCCAGCTCTGGGAAACCACAGCTCGGGGCGTTAATCCCGGCTGGAGTTAATCCCAGCGGGAATAATTAACGGAGCGGGAAGCAGCCGGGAGCTGCTCCCTATCCCTGGGAAGCGTCCAAGGCCGGGATGGAACAATAACCTTCGGAAAATGGCAGGGATGGAATGGGAGGGGCTTGAATTCCATCCCAACCCAAAGCATTCCGTGATTCCAGGTCTTTCCGTGCCTCAGTTTCCCCGCTTGGGAAAGGGAAAACGAGGCCTTTTCCAGCTCATTCAAGATCCCAAAAAATCCCATCCTGGAGTAACAGCGAGGAGATCTTGGAGATCCCAAAAAATCCTGGAGTAACAGCAGGGGGTTGTTGGCGATCCCAAAAAATTCGGGAATAACAGCAAGGAGATTTTGGAGATCCCAAAAAAATCCCATCCCGGAATAACAGCGAGGGGTTATTAGAGATTCCAAAAAAATTCTGGAGTAACAGCAAAGGGATTTTAGAAATCCCAAAAAATGGTGGAGTAACAGGAAGGGGTTATCGGAGATCCCAAAAAATCCCGGAATAACATCAAGGGGTTTTTAGAAATCCTGAAAAATCCTGGAATAACAGCAGGGGGTTGTTGGAGATCCCAAAAAATTCGGGAATAACAGCAAGGAGATTTTGGAGATCCCAAAAAAATCCCATCCCGGAATAACAGCGAGGGGTTATTAGAGATTCCAAAAAAATTCTGGAGTAACAGCAAAGGGATTTTAGAAATCCCAAAAAATGGTGGAGTAACAGGAAGGGGTTATCGGAGATCCCAAAAAATCCCGGAATAACATCAAGGGGTTTTTAGAAATCCCAAAAAATCCTGGAATAGCAGCAGGGGGTAATCAGAGGCGCTCCTGCTCCCAAAAATAACCCCGGGAAGGAATTTTCCCACCTGAAACTCCCCAATCCTCCTTCAACCTCCTCCTTTTCCCGCTTTAGCAGGAGATCCACAGGCTTGGGATGGGAAAAAGAGGGAAAACCATTCATTCCAACAAGGAAAGCGGGAAGATTCCGGTTCGGAAGCCCCCGTTGGGTTTCCCATCAATTCCAAGCAGGTTTTCCCAAGCCCAGGTGGCCCCGGAGAAGGGGTGACCCTGACCCGGATGATGAATTCCCTGATTTATTTCTCCGCTTGCAGGAAATCCAATTATCCCAGATTTTTGATGGGTGACAAATGAGGCGCCATCGATCCCCCCCCCTCCCTCCCGGCTGCCGGCTCCGGGAGATCTTTGCTCCTTCCATCGATTCCCGCACGGAGGAACCGGGAAGGGATCATCGCTATTGAAACTTTGGGATTTTTCCTCCTGAACTCCTTCTCCGAAGGCACAACCTCAGGCAGAGAGAGAGAGGGAAAATAAACTCGGAATCCCAGGAGCTCCAAAATCCACTTTGTTTTTGGAATTCTGGGTGTGGTGTGAGGCTTTTTTCCCAAAAAAAAAAATTACCTGGGAGGGAGCCTGGGGCAGCAGGATCAGCCCCGGAGCCTCCCTGCTCCTTGGGGTTCCTGAGGGAATGTTCCGGAGGTTTTTAGGGAATGCAGGGAACTGAGGAAAGTTTGGGAAGGTTTTGGGAAGGGAAGGTTTGGGAAGGTTTGGGAAGGGAAGGTTTGGGAAGGGAAGGAAAAGGAAGGGAAGGGGAGGGAAGGTTTGGGAAGGTTTGGGAAGGGAAGGGAAGGTTTGGGAGGAGGGAAGGTTTTGGGAAGGTTTTGGGAAGGTTTTGGGAAGGGAAGGTTTTGGGAAGGGAAGGTTTGGGAATGGAAGGTTTGGGAAGGTTTGGGAAGGTTTGGGAAGGGAAGGTTTGGGAAGGGAAGGTTTGGGAAGGTTTGGGAAGGTTTGGGAAGGTTTGGGAAGGTTTGGGAAGGGAAGGGAAGGGAAGGGAAGGGAAGGGAAGGGAAGGGAAGGGAAGGGAAGGGAAGGGAAGGGAAGGGAAGGGAAGGGAAGCGAAGGGAAGGGAAGAGAAGGGAAGGGAAGGAGGAAGAATGGGAAGGGAAGGGAATGGAAGGGAAGAAGGGAAGGGAAGGGAAGGGAAGGGAAGGGAAGGGAAGGTTTGGGAAGGTTTGGGAAGGTTTGGGAAGGGAAGGGAAGGGAAGGGAAGGGAAGGGAAGGGAAGGGAAGGGAAGGGAAGGGAAGGGAAGGGATTGTTCCCTCAATCCCGATCCATCTCTTTGGAACTGTTCCCTCAATCCCAATCCCGCACCATTTGGAATTCCCTGCTAATTAACACCTTTCCCTCTCCCAGCACTTCCAAAGCTGTCCCATTATCCATGTTTGGCTTTTCCCGCTGATCCCAAAGGCCGACGGAGCAAAATCCCAGCCCTGATTCCTGCTTTAGCTCTGCTCGTGGGATGCTCGAGTTTTTTGGGATCTTTCCCCTCGAATCCGACATCCCGGGGGTTCTCCCACCCCCGGCTTAATCGGCCTGAGATGGGACAAAGCTGGAAAATTGGGAGATTTTTCCACGGCTCCGCGGGGTGTCCGTGACTCCACTTTCCCAAATCCATCCCTATTCCCAAATCCATCCCTATTCCCAAATCCATCCCTATTCCTGCTGCAAAACTCCCACCCCAAAGCCCGCCAGGACCCGGAGCATCCTCAGGCGAACCAAACATTCCCGTTTTTCACCCCGAATATTCCTCCTCTCCCTGGAGACCCCGGCCCGACCTCCCAGCCAACCCAAGGAGTGGGATTGGGAATAACAGCGGCAGCCAGACCTTGGAAAAGAGGGAAAAGCCTCTGGCAGAGGCTCAGATCTGGGAGGCCGAGGCCGCGCGTTAATAAAACATAACCAAGCGTGGGATCATCCAATATTCCTTTAATTCAGTGCTCCCAGGAGGCCGGGAAGACAGGCCGGGAATGCGGGAGGTTTTCCTGCTCGCCGGGGCGGAGAGGAGTGACCGGGATGTTAAACAGCTGGAAAAGCCCTCCCTGCACGTTCCCATTCCCATTCCCATTCCCATTCCCATTCCCATTCCCATTCCCATTCCCATTCCCATTCTCCAGGCTGGAAGTGCTCTCCTTTCCCATTCCCAGACCATTTTCCAAGCTGGAAGTGCTCTCTATTCCCATTCCCAATTCCCATTCCCATTTTCCAGGCTGGAAGTGCCCTCCCTTCCCATTCCCATTCCCATTCCCATTCCCATTCCCATTCCTATTCCTATTCCCATTCCCATTCTCATTCCCCCTCTCCCATTCCCATTCCCATTCTCCAGGCTGGAAGTGCTCTCCTTTCCCATTCCCAGACCATTTTCCAAGCTGGAAGTGCTCTCCATTCCCATTCCCATTCCCATTCCCATTCCCATTCCCATTCCTATTCCCATTCCCATTCCCATTTCCCTCCCTCTCCCTGAGATAAAATCATTTCAATCAAATCCTTTCAGCCCAAAAACTCCGGGATTTTTCCCTCCTTGGAGCAGATCCAGAGCGCGATCCACGCAAACCAAGAGTGGCGGGAGCATCCCGACCATCCCATTATCCAAACCCCCTCTCCTGCCTTGGAATCTCCCAGATTTTCCCTCTCCGAACAAAAACAACCCCACAAATTCCGAGGAATTGTGAGGGTTTAATTTGGGAAGCGCTTCCCGGAGCTCCGTGCGCCTCCCACGCCCCGCGCTAATTACGGCGGAAATTCAGGAATAATCCCAACAATCTCCACTCCTCACAAAGCGCTTCCCTAGGGAAAAAAAAGCTGGAATCACGCAGGGAGAAGCAAACAGGACTTCAAAAGGGCCACCAGGAGCCGGCGTTTATGGAAAACATCTCATTATCCAATTCCAAAGGGAAGGACTCCGAGTGGAGCCGGAGAGCCGGAGGGTTTTCCATGCGGGATGGGCTCTCTGGGACCCTCGTTCCCGGTGGGAATTGCATCCTTTGGATCCTTTCTGGAACGGGATTTGCCCGTTGCATGGTGCTTTTCCAGCAGCACGTCCAGCCTCGTATCCCGCATGGAAAATCCCGCTCGTCACCAGATCCAGCCTCGTATCCCGCATGGAAAATCCCGCTCGTCACCAGATCCAGTGTTATCCATCCCCCATGGAAAATTCAGCTCCCAGCGGATCCAGCCTCTTATCCCAAATGGAAAACCCATTCCCAAGCGGATTCAATCTCTTATCCCACATAGAAAATCCCGCTCCCCAGCAGACCCAGTGTTATCCATCCATTCCAAATGGAAAATCCCATTCCCAGCAGATCCAGTGGTATCCATCCATTCCAAATGGAAAATCCCATTCCCAGCAGATCCAGTGTTATCCATCCCCCATGGAAAATCCCACTCCCAGTGGTTCCAGCCTTTTATCCCAAATGGAAAACCCATTCCCAAGCGGATCCAGCCTGTAATTCCCCATGGAAAATCCCACTCCCCAGCAGATCCAGTGTTATCTCTTCCACATGGAAAATCCCATTCCCAGCAGATCCAATATTATCCATCCATCCCGCATAGAAAATCCCACTTCCCAGCAGATCCAGCCTCTTATTCCACATGGAAAATCCCGCTCCTCAGCAGATCCAGTGTTATCCATCCCCCATGGAAAATTCAGCTCCCAGCAGATCCAGCCTCTTATCCCAAATGGAAAACCCATTCCCAAGCGGATCCAGCCTGTAATTCCCCATGGAAAATCCCACTCCCCAGCAGATCCAGTGTTATCCATCCATCCATCCATCCATCCATCCATCCATCCATCCATCCATCCCACATGGAAAATCCCGCTCCCCAGCAGATCCTGTTATCCCACATGGAAAATCCCGTTCCCCAGCAGATCCACTGTTTCCATCACCCCATGGAAAATCCCACTCCTCAGCAGATCCACTGTTATCCATCCTGCATGGAAAATCCCGCTCCCCAGCAGATCCAGTGCTTTCCATCCATCCCCCATGGAAAATCCCGCTCCCCAGCAGATCCAGTGTTATCCATCCATCCCCCATGGAAAATCCCGCTCCCCAGCAGCTCCCTGGGAATATTTTGGGCCCCTCGGCTTTTCCCAGCCCCTCAAACCCTCCCACCCCTCTCCGAGTCACGGGCTCCTCCCGCAATCCAACATTCCCGGGTTTATTTTTAGGAGGAAAGCCAGGAAAGCGGCCAGATTCCACCCCCGGTTCTCGGGATGCTCCCGGAGCACGTGGATCCCACGTGGATCCCGCATTCCCACGTGGATCCCGTGCTCCCACACTTTGCGGCTCCATCCGCAGGGAACGGGGGCGGCTGGGCCTAAAAATAGGAGGAAGATTCTCCACGGAGCAGCGGGAAGATCCCAAATCCTGGTCTGGGAATCCAGGCTGGGAATCTCCTGAAGCCTTGGAGCCGAATGTTTGGAATCCTCTTTCCGGAGGGGCAAAGCTGGGCTGGGAATTTCAATCCTATAGAAATCCCTTCCCAGGAAATTCCCATCCAATCCATGGGGTTTTTTTCCAAAGGAAAAGACACAGCCATGGAGAACTCGGGATGAGGAAGGGGAACATCTCCATGAGAGGCACATAGGGAGATCATCCTTATCCCAAAATTGGGATGATCCTGAGGATTTTGCCGGGATTTGCTGAGCCGGAGCCTTTGTGTCCCTCTCCTGCTGTCCCAGCTCCCGCCGGGAAGAGCCGGAGATTCCCAAATCCATCCCAGGACATTCCATGGTGACAATCACAGGCCAAAAGTGTCCCTTCCATCACTTCCCTCTTTTCCAGGAGCAAATCCCACCTTGGGATCAGCCCGGCACGAGCGGCCTCCAAAGCAACGTTCTGCCCATAAATCCAGGCTTATCCATGGAATTCATCCCAAAAAAAAGGCATTTCCATGGATTGGAGACCACCAGGAGGCAGATCCTTCATCCCACCCATCCCTCTGATCCCAAATTCCCCCCACGGAGCCTCTCCCTGTCTCCAGCCCTTCCCAGGGCTGCAGATCCTTGGGAAAGGAACCAAGAGGTGGAAAAGCAGGAGATGCATCCCAAAGGAAAGTTCCCAGCTCCTGCTTTCCCTGTCCTGGCCGGATGGGAAGCGGCTCCAGGATTTATCCCGGGGAATGGAGAGGTGGAGAGGGGCTCTTAACCCCCTCTGCCTGGAGAATCTTGACCAAGGAATTGTAGGAATGGGAAATTATTCCGGAGGTTTGGGCAGGAGGCAAATAAATTCCCTGCCTCCCTTGCTCCAGGCGGGATTTTCCAGGTGGAAAAGCGCTCCCGGAACTGGAGGAGTTGAAACATCCGGGAAGGATTTGGTGGAGCCACATTCCCACCTCCATTCCCTCCGCCGGGAATTGTGGGATTTCCTGGCATTTCCCCAACCTCCTGGGAGCCGAATCCAAGCTGGGAGTGGGACCAGGAACCATCCCTGATCCAAAGGCTTCGGAGAGCCCCCCGATCCCTAATTCGATAAAACCAACAATTCCAAAGAGGGAACAACAGCCGCGGGTTATTATCCCTGCCTTCGGAATCCGCCTGCCCTTGGCATTCCCGCCGGATCCGGGCCCCAACGAAAAACCCGAAAACAAGGCCGTGATTGACGGGTTATTTTGGGAATAAAAAAAAAAAAAGAAGGGGAAAAGTGGGAAGCGGAGAATGGAACGGGAGTTTGGAACGAGCCCGGCAGCGCCGCCGCGAGCAAACAAAAGGGCACAGAGAGCAGCTGGGTCGGGAACGATTCCAGCCCCGTCCGTCAGCTGCATCCCTCCCGCCGGGATTCGCCAGCCGGGAATTCGCGCGGATTCGGCCGGAGCCGCCGCCCGAAATTCAGGATTTTTGGGGCTCCTTCCGTGGTTTTGCCTCTCTGTGGGGTCACGGTGAGGCTGAAGTTGAGGGTTTGTCTTGGAAAATTGGGAAAAATCCCAAAAATCCCGTTTATGGGAGTTGCTGCTTCGTCCCGCTGCACCTGTTCCAGGTAGGAATTTGTGCCCATTCCCAGAATTCCAGGGTGAGGTTCCAGCCCCATTCCCAGCTCCCTACGGAGTTTTCCCCTCAGTAAGCGCTGCCGGAGCTGAATTCCCACACCCGGATTCCCTAAATTCCCACTCTTATCCCGAGAGGTTTTCCTCGGCAGATCCCGGAGCACAAGGTGAGAACTGATCAAGCATTCCCAAGCCAAGGAATTCCCGGCAGGAAAGAGCATTTTTTCTGGGAACAAACCAGCATGGGAAACTTCTCCATGGCTGGTGGGATCATCTGGATGCTCCAGGAGCATCCATGAATTTGGGATGGAACGTCCAGGCAAGGCCTGGAAGTGTTTGGAGGCTCCCAGGAAACCTCCAGGTGTCCAGATCCAGAAAACTCCAGAAAATGGGAATGTCCTGAGGTTTAAGAGCAGGAGCAGAGCAATCCCTGGGATGGATCCGGGCTGGGATGAGCACACGGAGCAGCCCTGGGAGAAGGACCTGGAATGGATCCGGGTTGGGATAAGCTCATGGAGCAGCTCTGGGATGAATCCGGGTTGGGATGAGCACACAGAGCAGCCCTGGGAGAAGGACCTGGGATGGATCCGGGTTGGGATGAGCACACGGAGCAGCCCTGGGAGAAGGACCTGGGATGGATCCGGGTTGGGA
>JAVTVJ010004080.1:0-30511 GCA_034509425.1 Eopsaltria australis
GCAAAGACTGTAAATAATCCCCAGGTGTCTGAGGAGAAACTTGGCAGATGAAACTGTTATTGTAGCCTTCTGATACTAACTTAGTGCTCTAATTAAAGAAGAGAAAATACCGTGTGAAAGCTTTGTGTGAGAAAACACTGCATGAACTGCAGAAGAAAAACTTATGACATAGCTTTATTTTTAGCACACTGTAGAATATTAGTATGTTTGCTGCCTGAAATAAAACAGCATCACTTTGATCACATTGATCTGGCATGATGTCCCATCATTTTCCCTGCAAATGGTGACCCCGAAGTGATCGACGTGATAGAGGGCCTCACGACATGATTCCACCTGAAGTGATTCCACCTGGCATGATACCAAGTGACAAGATAGGAGGCCCCAGGATGCATCGGATGCTGATATTCAGTGAAATAGATCACTGAGGGAGCGGGCAAGCTGGCCAAATCCCTGCTGCCCCGGCAGGAAGCCTCGCACACAGGGAGTGAGGGATGCCTCACCAGGAGGGTGGGAAGCCTTGTACATATACAAGTGCGGGATGACAGAGAATCCTCAACGAAAGGTGGGAAGCCTCACATGCAGGTCGTGTAGGGTGAGGGAAGCCTCACCGAGAATGTAGGTTGCCTCGTCTGGTTGCCTCGCCGTGAAGACGAGAAGCCTCTTACGTAATGCGTCTGGGGAGGAAAATGGCCGGGGAGGAGATGGGGATGGACAAGGAACAACAGGCAGTCCTAAACCTCCTCCAACATATCATCTCTGTGAGAAGACTGAAATGTGATGATTCCATTTTTCAGAATCTCCTAAAATGGGCTTGGGACCATGGACTAATCCCACGAATGGGAGTAGCCTTTCAGATACCCGTCTGGGAGGCAATTCTGAAGGCACTGTGGGACATGATCAGTAATAGGAGAGCAGCCGCTAAAGAGATATCCAAATATTCCACTCAGTGGAAGCTCATAGCAGAAACCCTGCAGGCAATAAAAGCAGAGAGGCAGACAGCTGCTTCTGCTTTCATGACATTAACCCCTTCGGACTCTAAATCAAATGAAACGGAAACAGCAATCACCTCCACCTGCTCGACCCGTGTGGCATTCGTGCTTCCCTCCTCTGCAACAACACTGCCTTCTACCCGTCCTTTACCTGAGACAACCACCCCCGCAAATTTTACCCAAAGTACGGAGGAACTCAAAGAAAGGTCCGTTGTAAAACTTAACGAGCCCGCTGAAGATAAAAACACTTTGAACAAAGAGCAAGATCAACTAAGAGCAAAAATGAGTAAAATCAAAACTAAATTAACGCAGACGCGGCGGGAAGGCGGGCCAGGATGTCAGCCACTAGTGCCAGCCACCTGATGTCAGCCACTTGTGCTAGCCACCCGATACCAACCACTTGTGTCAGCCGTCCGATGCCAATCACCCGAGTTGGCAAGGACAACCCTGCAATCAGACTCACCTCTACAATCCGCCAGGAAAGAAGAAACAAAAGGTGATGTACTGGAAAAATTACTACAAAACGTGCTTAAAAGGTTAGAAAGCCCTAGCAGCCCGCGAGCCTCCAACGGCGGCCATCCAGCCCCCCCGCATCGGTTTCGGATTCTCCCCGCTACCGCTGCAGCTGGCAGCGGCTCCTGCTCTCGGCTCTAGCGCCCTCCCCCCCCCCCCGCCTGCCCCCCCAGAGCGGGCGGCGGCGAGGACCGCAGCGACGGCTTCTCCCCGCACTGGGAGGGCGGTGAAAACTTTTTCCCCAACAACTTAGCAATGGCAGTTTTCCCTGACCAGCAGGACCGTGCGCAGCAAAAAACTTTTTTCCCCTGTAGCGATTTGGTAACAACAGTTTTCCATGACCAGCGGGCCCATTCACATCGAAAAACATTTTTCCCCCAGCAATACCTTAACAACAACAGTTTTCCCTGAACCGGCAGCTCCACGCGCAGCGAAAACTTTTTCTTAGCAACAACTTAATAACACCAATTTTCCCTGAATTGGGGGGTCCGCGCACAGTGAAAACTTTTCCTTACCAACACCCTAGCAATGGCGATCTTCCCTGGACCAGCGGGGTGGGGGCGGCGTCGGTGCTGCCCACGCTGTTCTTTTGCTCCTGTAATTGACTTTACCACATCCTGCCTCAGAAACTACAGCTGAAAAGTATAGAAAAGCCTGGCTAAAGGATTTCCTGACCCCCCGGCCCCGGGGGCCAGGCAAGCCCCCCCCCCTCAAGTTTTCTTAAAACTACAGCTGAAAAACTTCCCCCCTCCCCCATTTGGCGGGGTTGGGAGTGGAGCGGAGCAGAGCAAGGGGGTTTGGGCAAAATGTAAGCTGAGTAGTAAACTAGGTTTAAATGAGTGGCAAACTAGATTTACCTGAATTGTGAACTGAATTGAATAAACACGAGTTGCCTTTGTACTGTCTGTGAATTAATTATAGGAATTGTATTACTGGATAGAAATTGATAACTACATTGTAATCTGTTTTTGCTGTTTTTCTTGGTTTTACTTTGTTTTAATCAGTGTTGAGATCTATACCTACAGCTGAACCTGGAAGCACGGTGATCCCGGAGAGGATAAAGCAAATCTGCATCCCTGCTCAAAGAAGTGATAGACCTATGTGCTCGCAGCCCGTAACACTGTTTTCAAACCTCTCCCAAGCCATCACTCCTGATGTATTAACAACTCCAGATCACCCCTGATGTATTAATAGCTATAAATATGTTGTTAAACTGTAAGTGCTATTAGGTTTATTAAGTTCTGTTAAGATTAAGCATTACGATTAAGTTCTGTTGAGATTAACTACAGTTATGCATAACTATGTGTGTTACACCAAAGATTAAGTTCTGTTAAGGTTACGTACGTACACTCATGCATATGCATTCTTTTAACTGTCATGTTCATGATGCCATGGTGTAGTGGTTCCAGTTCGCCTATTCAAGTTTGTGGCCAAATGCCAGTACACTTAGCAAAACTTACCTGATGTTTGCTATGAGATGAGGATTAGGAGTAGGCAAAACGGGCTCAAACTTTATAGAGTATAAAGAAAGTTTATTAATACACCTAAGACAAAGAGGAAAAGAGGAAAAAAACCCAAGAAGAACCAGGACAAACTTCTCAGACCACCCCTCCTTCCCCCACCTCTCCATTTCTTTCTCCCTGACAACACACAAAAGACAACACTTGGACCTCCAGTCAGTTTACCACCACAAAGATTGCTCTCATTTCAATTCATTTAGGGAGAGAAGTCTCTTTTGTTTACCCCATGGATTTTCTGTAAGAAAAATACAGTTTTTTATGGGTCTTCTGCCTCACCATCAGCCGCCGCCCGGAAGAAAGATCAGCTTAATGGTGGATACCCTCCCACACCAGTAGCCTTCCCACAGCCACTATGGTGGGTTATGAACAGTCCACGGGGTACCTTGTTAAGGACGCACAGATGAATTGCAGCAACAAAGAAAATCCCTTCTTCTGTGCTGAGCAACACAGGTTCTCCTGACAACTCAGGTTCTCTGGCATTCCCCCCGGGACCAGGGCTCTGGGTCACAGCCTCTCCTCTCTCTTGGTTCAAGTTTCTCATCAGGCTGTACTTATTTCAACACCTACTTGTCTTTACCCGGGTGTTTCCGTTCACTGGCTGCAATTAGGACCTCACATCCCCCCCTTTCTGGACTATGTCTTCCTATATTACAGGGAATTTATTAGCTCAGTCCCCAACCATGGTTCTCCAAAAGAATTTTCAGCTTCACTCTCGAAGCACTTCTCATGCACCTCCTACTTGGCATCGGTTCTGCTTTCCTCACTGACTGTAAAGTCTCTACGCCGCATTTATGTAGATGTCCTCACTTGTTCCTCTCTCTGTGCAAGGAAGGCTGGGTGTCTGCAAGTTTAGTCCAGGCATGGATAGAGTTTATCTCTCTCTCTCTCTCTCTCTCTCTCTGGCAGTGTGACGATCATGTGCTCTCTGCCGGGCTGTTTGAAAAGTCCGAGCTGGATGGTAGCCGCGCTCAGAGTCTCTGTGGCCTGGGTCTGCAAAGCTGGCCTGGCCTGGTGTGGCCGGCTGGGCCCGGGGTGACAGGGCAGGGCTTGGCCTGAGCTGGATGGAGTCCGGCCCAGTCCTTGCCTGGCCCGGAGCAGGGGCCTGGCCCTGTCTTGTGTAGCTGACATACAGGCTGAGCTGTATCTCCTAAAAATTCCAGCTGGTTCCTCCCCCATGCCCGGCTGCAGTGGCGTGGCTGCCCTAAACCTCCCTTCCCCACCCCTCCCTCCCTCCTTTGGAAGGAGTGTGGGGGGGCCTTACCAGGGAGAAAAACAGGGAGATGCTCCTGCCTACACAGCAGCAGGCCAAAAAGAGGAAGAGGCTCAGAGGGTCTCTGCTTCTATATGGTTTTTTTCCTTGAAGGCGGATCAACTTTTCAATTGGTTTACCTACATATCAATCCTTAAAACTACCTGGTTATTGGCTCTCTCTCTCAGGAAGGGAGTTATATCCCTTCCTGCAGCATAGGTCACTTTCTAGATTTTGACCCCTCCTGACTAATGCAGGACACATGGTCTTCTTAGTTAAGGATAGTTGACCAAGTCTGTTGCTTTACAGACTTTCCTGTATCTTTATGAAGACATCTGTGCAACCTGTATTACGTTTGTGTTATTGTCTCCATATTGGGTTCAGGTTTAAGTAGCCTTCCTAGTTACTAACTGTTTTCTCATAAGGTATGTGTTAGGGAAACCCCTCCAGTTAGAGCCCTGGCTCTGGCCAAGCTTGGGCTCTCCCTGGTTGGACATCTACCAACAGACCCAGGTGTTTCTGCATCCAAATCATATTTAAGTCAGGTTTGACTTACTAATTTGAATTTACATCTGCTACATCTCTTTTGGAGTGGACTTGGAGACTCTGTCCAGACAGGTTTTTCTGTGTCCTCCCTGAAACAAGGCATGCCAGCTGTTACAGACCCTGGATGTTGGTATAGCATTCCAAAATTCAATGAGGTATTGCTCTGATTGATAACCTTCAGAGGCAAGGTAATTGAGCCTGATTTGCTAAACTATTGAGACATAAAAAATCACAAGATAACATAGATCACTTAGAATGTTTAGCACATTGGTGTTAGGAGTATTCTTATGTCTAGTTGTGTGTGTTTCTTATTTACTGCACTGCCTATGACAAATGGCTGATAATGCCATAAACAAAGTTACGTTAATTAAAACAAAAGGGGGAAATGTAGGGTTACACTATGTGTGTTACAGAAAAGCAGGCCTGGAATATCCAGAAGCAGGCCTGGAAGGCCCAGAGGTACAAAACAGAGCCACAATAGACCTTTTGTTGTTGGCTCAGGGCCATGGTTGTGAAGAGCTAAATGGAATTAGCTGTATTAATCTATCTGACCACTCTCAATTAATTCATGCTCATTTACAACAATTGAGGGAAAACATTAATAAGATAAATTTGGTAAAATCACCTTTAGGAGATTGGTTAGCAAACTTAGGTATTAAGGGCTGGTTAATGGAGTTTGTAAAGATGGGACTGATAGTTTTAGTGGACATTATAATCATAAGTATATTATTGCCATGTATTGTTAAGTGTTTGATGAAAACAGTAGAAAAAAGTATAAACCAGGTCTGGTTTGCTCAAAGAAAAGAAGGGGGATTTGTTGGGAATAACTATCTCCATCTGCGCAGACATAAGTGAGCAATCCAGGCTCTTTAGATGAGAAATAGCCCTCTGTACAAGGTCATCCGAAATACAGCTGTGAGAAAGGGAGATGCAAAGACTGTAAATAATCCCCAGGTGTCTGAGGAGAAACTTGGCAGATGAAACTGTTATTGTAGCCTTCTGATACTAACTTAGTGCTCTAATTAAAGTAGAGAAAATACCGTGTGAAAGCTTTGTGTGAGAAAACACTGCATGAACTGCAGAAGAAAAACTTATGACATAGCTTTATTTTTAGCACTCTGTAGAATATAAGTATGCTTAATGCCTGAAATAAAACGGCTTCACTTTGATCACATTGATCTGGCATGATGTCCCATCATTTTCCCCGCTCAGTTCTTTATTAGTATGTATCTGGATAACAAGGCAAACAAACAACAAAAATGGCAGCAACAACAAACAAAACCAGGAACCAAGTAACAGCCTTCTCTTTGCTGCAGGCACTTTCCCCTAATTCTGGTCACAGCCAGCAGGGGAGCTGGTGGCTCCACGTCCAGGCAGGGCAGGTGCGATGATTCTCCCGTGGCTGCAGAGGGTGCTGTGGCACAAGTTTTGTCATCTTGTGGTAATTGCAGACACAGCTGGTGGAAGGGATGGAAAAGGGGCTTGCTCCAGAAACCCCCAGGGGCAGCTGATCCCGGTGCCCCAACAGGAACCTCAGAAGCAGGAAGCTGAAATGGCAGGAATGAGTTCACCCAGGGTAGCAAGCAAGAGTTAGCAGAAACTCAGCAGCTCCAGCTGGAACCATGGGATGTCCCAGTAGGCAAGGGGTGAAGGGCTACAGTGTAGCAAAAGCCCCAGAGCAGTATCAGAGGCATGGTGGTGGCTGGGCAGCAGCAGCCTGGCTCCCAAACACAGACAGGAGAGGCTCCCTTGGAGGGGGAAGGGGCTTGGGGATCCTGGGGTTTCCCCTGAGGCACCGAAGCAGATGGTGAAGAGTCCTTTGTTTGGTGAGGTAGGGTATTAATAAGGTTCCAGTGCAACGGCCACTCCCACAAGCAGAACTCCACTCACGGTAGAAAAAAAGGCAGCAGGAGAGAGAATTCCACAGTCATGGCGAATTCTTCCCACAGCAATCCCAGTCTCTTTCCCCTCCGAAATCCGAGAAACCAAGAGAGCTAGCAGCTGCCTCAGCCCCCTTTTCCCCGGCCCAATTCTCGAGGTATCTCTGCCCCTTCCAAGATAAACCCCTCAGCTATGATGGTAAAACTAGCTGCACTCCTTTCTCCAAGGTTACATCTGTTTCTCTTAAGTACCGATTGTTATTGTTTCTTAGCAACAAAATGGGAGAAAATTCCCTAAGAGAAAGAAAACAAAAAGGAAAAATCCTAACCTCCAACACCCACCTAGCTTATTTGTTTATCGGCCAATGTGCAGATGACATAAGGAAAAACTGCAAAAGTTGGATAAGACACATGGCATAAGTAAATTATTGAATGCAGCCTGGAAAGTATATCAAAATAGGGATTCAACAGATGGGGATAGATGCCAGCAGAATAGGAGTGGTGATCAGGAAAAGTCATCTAATGTGTCAAAAAGGAGTACTCCTCCTCTAGACAAAGATCAACATGGTTTTTGCAAGAAAAAGCGACACTGGAAGAATGAGTGTCTGATGTGGGCAAAAAGGATGGCCCCAGCTCCTGAATTAGTTGTGAGTGGGGACTGAAGGGCTCATCCCTACCTGACCCTTTGGTTGTAGCTAAACTGGGGAAAGATGACGTTGAATTTCTGGTAGGTATGGGGACAACATATTCTGTGTAAATACTTTAAAATGGAAACCGAGCCAAGATACTGTAAATGTGATTGGTGCCACAGGGGTAAGTGAAACACGGCCTTTCTTCCAACCTTTAAAATGTAAGTTGGGAAAACACTGGGTGACTCACGAATTCCTCTACATGCCAAACTCCCCCAAACCATTGTTGGGTAGGCATCTACCTGAGAAATTAGAAGTGGAAATCAAATTTTGCAAAGAAGGGGGAGTGCAAGATATAATTCCTGAAACTAAATTTGTTGAAGCAGCTTCCCTTTTCATACAGATGAATTATGGAGAAAAACCCAAAGTTAAAGATGCTGTCATTCTTATAGTGTGGGCCAATGATTTTCCTGCGAGATCCAAAAGACCTGAGCCTGTATTACACTCAAATTAGGGGCTACACCAATAAGGCAGAAACAGTACCCTTTGCAGTTAGAAGGTCATAGGGGATTGGTACCTATATGTATTGGGTCTGACTGGGGTAAAGCTCACAGCCCTTACAGTGCTGTGTTTTGCTTTGGTAGCTGGTGTTGATAACAGAGCAGTGTTTTGGCTACTGCCAAGCAGTGCTGTCCCTCTGACATTCCTTCCCCCACTGAAGGGGATGGGGGGGGGGGCAAGATCCTGGGAGGGGACACGCAGGCCAGCTGACCCCAGTCAGCCAAAGGGATATTCCATACCATATGACATCAGCTCAGATACATAAGGGAAGGAAGAGAGGAGGAGGGGGAGGCACTCAGGGCTGGTCCATGTTTGCCTCCTCGAACAACCGCCACGTGTGCTGGAGCCCTGCTTCCCAGAAAGTGTCCGGACATCGCTACTGATGGGAAGTAGAGATTGATTGTTTTTCCCTCTGCTCTTGTGTGCGCAACTCTCAGCTTGCTTGTTCTATTTTTCTCCCCGCTGTAATAAAACTGCCTTTTCTTACCCTGATAGTTTTTTTCCATATTATCCTCTCCCCTCTCCCAGTGGGAGAGGGAGTGATAGAGTGACTGAGTGGGCACCTGGCACCTAGCTGGTGTCAACCCATGACACTATAATTGAGAAGTTCCTTAAATTTGGGTTATTAGTGGAATGTGAATCTAGATACAACACACCCATCCTGCCAGTAAAGAAGGCTGATGGTAAGTTATCCATTAGTGCAGGATTTAAAGGGAATTAACAAAACAGAGGATATACACCCAGTTGTAGCAAACCCCTACACTCTTATGACCACACTGACAGGTGAATTAGGGTAGTTCACTATCTTAGACCTCAAGGATGCCTTTTTCTGTGTTCCTGTGCATAAAAAAAAAGAAACCCAACAACTCTTTGCTTTTGAATGGGAGAATCCTGAGAGAGGGAGAAAAAGCCAACTTACCTGGACAATCCTACCCCAGGGATTCAAAAGAGCTCAACAATATTTGAAAACCAGCTAGCAAAGGAATTGGAGGACCGGAGAAGAAAAAAACCAGGAGGAGTTATTCTTCAATAAGTAGATGACATTCTACTTGCAGCTAAAATGCCTGATGACTGCATCCAGCTCACTGTAAGTGTTGAACTTTTTGGGACTAAGTGGGTATAGAGTCTCGAAAGAGAAGGCGCAGGTTGCCAGGGAAACCGTAGTTTACTTGGGGCAAGAAATCTTCCGTGAACATTAACAACTCAGCAGAGAATGGAAAGAATGCATCTGCCATCTCCCAGAGCCCCACACCATGAGAGATGCAAGCCTTCCTGGGAATGGTAGGCTGATGTTGCTTACGGATAGCAAATTATGGACTACTGGTAAAACCTCTGTATGGAGCCATTAAGTCAACTGAAAAGGGAATTATTAAGTGGACAGAGAGCACAAGGGCTGCATTTAAACACCTGAAATGTTCCTTGATGTCAGCCCCAGCTCTGGGGCTGCCAGACTCAATTAAGCCTTTTGAACCCTTTACATATGGGCATAGTGATCATGAAATTATAGAGTTATTGATATTTGGTGAAATAAGGAAGGGCATCAATAAAACTTTCATACTGGACTTCCAGAGGGCAGACTTTGGCCTATTTAGGAGACTTATTCAGAGAGTTCCTTGGGAAGTGGCCCTTAAAACAAGGGAGTCCAGGAAAGGTGGGTGTGCTTCAAAACAGAGATCTTGAGGGCACAGGAGCAGACTATCATTGTGTGCCAAAAGATGAGTTGACGAGGCAAACGTCCAGCCTGGATGGGCAACGAGGTTTTGAAGGAACTTAGGAATAAGAAGAGGATGTATCATCTTTGGAAGGAGGATCAGGTCTCTCAGGAAGTGTTTAAGGGGGTTGCTAGGGCATGTAGGAAAAAATTAGGGAGGCCAAAGCTCAGTCAGAACTTAATTTGGCAGCTCTTGCAAAGGATAATAAAAATGTTTTTACAAATATATTAACACCAAAAGGAAGGGTAAGACCAACCTCCGTTCTCTACTGGATGAGGGAGGGAATTTAGTAACTGCAGATGGGGAGAAGGTGGAGGTGTTTAATGCCTTCTTTGCCTCGGTCTTTAGTGGAAAGACGGCTTGTCCTCAGGACAACTGTCCTCCTGGGTTGGTAGATGGTGTCTGGGAGCAGAACAGTCCCCCTGTTATCCAGGAGGAGTCAGTCAGAGAACTGCTGAGCCACTTGGATTTTCACAAATCTATGGGACCAGATGGGATACATCACAGGGTGATGAGGGAGCTGGCAGATGAGCTTGTGAAGCCGCTCGCCATCATTTACCAACAGTCCTGACTCATTGGTGAGGTTCCAGATGACTGGAAGCTGGCCAATGTGATGCCCATTCACAAGAAGGGGTAGGTAGTGTTTGACCAACCTGGTCTCCTTTTATGACCAGGTGACCCACCTGGTGGATGCAGGGAAGGCTGAGGATGTTGTCTATTTGGACTTCAGCAAGGCCTTTTACAGTCTCCCACAGCATACTCCTGAAAAAGCTGGCAGCCCACGGCTTGGACAGGAGCACTCTTTGCTGGGTCAAGAACTGGCTGGATGGCCAGGCCCAGAGAGTGCTGGTGAACGGTGCTGCATCCAGCTGGCGGCCAGTCACCAGCGGTGTCCCTCAGGGATCTATGCTGGGGCCAGTTCTGTTCAATAATTTTATTGATGACATGGATGAGGGTATTGAATCTTTCATTAGTAAATTTGGAGACAACACTAAGCTTGGGAGCATGTGTTGATCTGTTGGAAGGTAGGAGGGGTCTGCAGAGAGACCTGGAATGGTTGGATGGATGGGCAGAGTACAACAAGATGAAGTATAATAAGTCCAAGTGCCAAATCCTGCATTTTGGCCACAATAATCCCCTGCAACGCTATAGGCTGGGGACAGTGTGACTGAACAGTGCCCAGGCAGAAAGGGACCTGGGGGTACTGGTCGACAGCCAACTGAACATGAGACAGCACTGTGCCTTGGTGGCCAAGAAGGCCAACGGCATCCTGGCCTGTATCAGGAATGGTGCGGCCAGCAGGACCAGGGAGGTCATTCTTCCCCTGTACTGGGCACTGATGAGGCCACACCTTGAGTATTTTGTCCAGTTCTGGGCCCCTCAGTTTAGGAAGGACGTTGAGATGCTTGAGCATGTCCAGAGAAGAGGAACAAGGCTGGTGAGGGGCTTAGAACACAAGCCCTATGAGGAATGACTGAGGGAGCTGGGGTTGTTTAGCCTGGAGAAAAGGAGACTCAGAGGTGACCTTATCACTCTCTACAATTCCTGAAGGGTGGTTGTAGTCAGGTGGGGCTTGGTCTCTTCCTCCAGGCTGCGACTGTCAGAACGAGAAGACAGTCTTAAGCTGCACCAAGGGAAATATAGATTGGATGTTAGGAAAAAGTTTTTTAATGGAAAGTGATGCCTTTTCTTGGTGAAAAAATTAAGAGCCAGGGACAGTTAAGGGAAAAAGGGTTTTTACCTTGGAATTTAACAGGATCCTTATGGTGCACCACTTTGCCAAGGTGGAATGCACTGAAATGCACATACACAATAGATCGAGTATACAATTTTATAGACCTAGGAAATTAGCATATCAAACAAAGATTCTCCAATGAGAGGTTTGAATGAATAGCATGGTACCTCCCCATCCCAAGGAATCCCCCTCTGTACAGGCCTAATCTTAGTTTACAGGATGTGTTATAGAGAGGACCTTGGTTTTTCAGGAGAGCTTAGGGCTTTCTGGCCTCCAACAGAGAGGCCTCTAGGATGTTTGGTTTGCCCTGGGTTAGTCAGGAGGGGTCAAAATCTAGGAAGTGACCTATGCTGCAGGAAGGGATAAAACTTCCTGAGAGCCAATAACCAGGTAGTTTTGAGGATTGATATGTAGGTAAACCACTTTAAGAGTTGATCTGCCTTTGAGGAAAGAACCATATATAAGCAGAGAATCACTGAGCCTCTTCCTCTTTTTGGCCTGCTGCTGTGTAGAGAGGAGCATCTCCCTGCTTCTCTCCCCAGTAGCCCCCCCCCCCCCCCCCCCACTGCATCTAAAGAAGGGAGGGGGAGGGGTACAGGAGGTTGAGAGTGGCCATGCAGCTGCAACTGGGCATGGGGGAGGAACTGGCTGGAATTTTTAGGAGATACAGCTCAGCCTGTATGTCAGCTACACAAGACACGGCCAGGCCCCTGCTCCAGGCCAGGCAAGGACCTGGCCAGACTCTATCCAGTTCGGACCAAGCCCTGCCCTGTCACCCCAGGCCCGGCCAGCCCTACCAGGCCGAGCCAGCTTTTCAGAGCCAGGCCACAGAGACTCTGAGCGCGGCTACCATCCAGCTCGGACTTTTCAAACAGCCCGGCAGAGAGCACATGATCGTCACACTGCCGGAGAGAGAGAGAGAGAGATATAAACTCTATCCATGCCTGGACTAAACTTGCAGACACCCAGCCTTCCTTGCACAGAGAGAGGAATGAGTGAGGACATCTACATAAATGCGGCGTAGAGACTTTACAGTCAGTGAGGAAAGCAGAACCGATGCCAAGTAGGAGGTGCATGAGAAGTGCTTCGAGAGTGAAGCTGAAAATTCTTTTGGAGAACCATGGTTGGGGACTGAGCTAATAAATTCCCTGTAATATAGGAAGACATAGTCCAGAAAGGGGGGGATGTGAGGTCCTAATTGCAGCCAGTGAACTGAAATACCCGGGTAAAGACAAGTAGGTGTTGAAATAAGTACAGCCTGATGAGAAACTTGAACCAAGAGAGAGGAGAGGCTGTGACCCAGAGCCCTGGTCCCGGGGGGAATGCCAGAGAACCTGAGTTGTCAGGAGAACCTGTGTTGCTCAGCACAGAAGAAGGGATTTTCTTTGTTGCTGCAATTCATCTGTGCGTCCTTAACAAGGTACCCCGTGGACTGTTCATAACCCACCATAGTGGCTGTGGGAAGGCTACTGGTGTGGGAGGGTATCCACCATTAAGCTGATCTTTCTTCCGGGCGGCGGCTGATGGTGAGGCAGAAGACCCATAAAAAACTGTATTTTTCTTACAGAAAATCCATGGGGTAAACAAAAGAGACTTCTCTCCCTAAATGAATTGAAATGAGAGCAATCTTTGTGGTGGTAAACTGACTGGAGGTCCAAGTGTTGTCTTTTGTGTGTTGTCAGGGAGAAAGAAATGGAGAGGTGGGGGAAGGAGGGGTGGTCTGAGAAGTTTGTCCTGGTTCTTCTTGGGTTTTTTTCCTCTTTTCCTCTTTGTCTTAGGTGTATTAATAAACTTTCTTTATACTCTATAAAGTTTGAGCCTGCTTTGCCTACTCCTACTCCTCATCTCATAGCAAACATCAGGTAAATTTTGCTAAGTGTACTGGCATTTGGCCACAAACTTGAATAGGCAAACTGGAACCACTACACTGGCTTAACAGAATACTAGGACTATGCTAAGTTATTTGGCTTAAGAAGTTACTAGTATGCATGCTAAAAGCAGTAAGGGTACATAAAAGGTATATAAAAGTATATAAAAGGCAAAAAATCATCATGGCATCAAAAGAGTGATAAAGCTCTGGAATTATCTGCCTGGGGAGATGGTGGAATCACCGTCCCTGGATGTGGTACTCGGTGCCATGGTTTAGTTGAGGTATTAGGGCATGGGTTGGATTCGATGTTCTTAAAGGTGTCTTCTGACCTCGTGATTCTGTGATTCTGTGACTGAATGTTGCTCTGGAGGTACTGGTGCAGCACCTTGGAGACCAGTGAAGGGCTGTGGCCTACTGTCCCGAATGAGTGTGCTTGAGATGGCTCAAAAAATCTCCAGCAAGGGTATGAGCAAAAGTCAGATTTAATATTAAACTAGAAAACACAACAGACTTGCTGGCAAGATTCACTCTACTTTCAAAGGACAACTAAGGCACAACAAGGGAAAGCAAGCAAGAACAAAACCAAATAAAATCCAGGCAATCAAACCAGAAATTAATTGAAACTACCTAGGGGTGTGAGTGTGTGTGTGTCTGTGTATGAGGACTATAAGCAAGGATGAAAAGGAATGTGGCCTAAAGCTTAACAGCGCTTAAACTTAACAGTACTTTGCCTTATACCTTATTTTATAGCTTAATTTTAACAATTTAACAGAGAAATAACACAACAGCATTTAGCCTAAATGACAGCTGAACCTAACTTCCAGATTTGTTATAGCATATGCACAAAGGGTATGCATGCATGTTGGGGTAACAGGTGTTGGTGTAAGGAAAGAGTTAAACAGAGAAAAACAGCACCTGCTCTGGCAGCAGCAGCATATCTCTGGACAGTGTGTACGTGAGACAGAACTGGACCAATGAGTTTCTACTTCTACGTCAACATAGAATGGTACATTCTGCACAGTCCTTTACCACAGCTTTGGAGAGAACAATAGAAGATGTCAAGAGGACAGATTTATTGTAGAACTGTGATTATGTCTGTAAGCTGTAACCAAAAAAAGGCTCTTAGGAGTAAAGATAGATATACTGATGCTTCTGAATAAATCTCAGATTCTCTCTGCTGGTAGGTCTCGTCCCTTCATTTATCACAAATGGCACCCAATTATATAGACCTACAACTGCTACGGTGGTCCAGTCCTGTGATACACGCCAGCCAGACCATCCCGTTGTGCCTGAAAGATCACCTAAGAGCTCCTCTCATCGCAGCTATAGATCAAGGTTAGCCAAAAAGCGGACAGCCGGGCAGCATTTTTCTTTTATTATGGAGCTGTCTTAGGTTACAATGGCATGTATTCTATCACCATCTTCGTGGGATGTTGGGGCCGGGCGTGGCAGTGTTCCTGATGGCTGCAGAATGGTTTGCTAATGGGCCAGTCATTGGGGCCGGATGGAGCACTTTACTCACCCCAAACATTGCAGATAGTGGCTCATCATCCCATTGTGAGATGCCCCGCCCAGGGGGAGGAACCAATGTATCCCGATCTGCATATAAACTGAGATCTGAAGCACTATAGGCAGCTTTTCCCACGGGATTCCCAGAGGAAGACCAGACTCTTCTACACCACCACTGGACCTTCAGAGAACTACACCTTTCTCAGGATCACTGCTTCAACAGAAGCGCATCTATCACTCCCAGAGGACTGCAACCACCTTCTAAGTGGACTACTACCAACACCCTGACCAACAGGGTGTCAGGTTGTATTCTGATTCTGTCAGCGTTTTTTGTATTATTACAGGTTTTTTTTCCTATTAAATTGTAGTTCTGACTTTGAGCGTCTCACTGATTTGCTTTCAAACTACCACAGGAGCGAAGTGACGCGGTATGTGGGGTCAATAGACCAGTGCCACGCCCTTCCCACAGTGTCCCTCGTGGAGTGACTATGGCAGAGTTCCACTAATGCCTACGCAAACACACAGCCTACCCCTGTAGGGTGGATACAGGCAGACTCACACACAGTCTATGCGTCCCGGAGACGAAGAAGTTGGAGGCGTCCATGCTTGCAGTTCCAAAAGGTTTATTTGGGTCCGCACACAGACCGAGAACAAACACCCTCGAACGGGGGCGTAAGTCAAAGACCCCGAGGGGACGCAGGTGCGTGGTTTTACACTGAGGGGTAGCAGGGACGGGCACAGCATCATTAACCTATAGTCAGAGGGCTGGAGGGTATAGGCAATGTTGACTGACATAACAAGGACCAATGGAGGGATAGAGGGGAGGGGAGGGAGACCCAGGAGCCAGTGGGGTGCCAAGAGGAGTAGAACTTTCTGGCAGGAGCTATGGGGAGAAACCATTTGGCAGCTACGTAGGGGAGATGCAGACTCAGCCACCGCAACAGTGAAGTGCAGCCAAATCTTAAAGGCTCCATAAAGTGTAGTGGTTTCATTTCACCAATCCGAGTCTCTGGCCAAACGCCAGCTCACTTACCTAAATTTACTCAATTTTTCTGCGAGATAAGGATTAGGCGCAGCAAAGCAGGCTCAAACTTTAAAGCAAGTTTATTAACAAACGTAAAAAAAAGAAAAAAACAAGAACCAGAACAAAACCTTTAGAACACCTCTCGTCCCCCCACCTCTTCATTTCTTTCCCACTGACAACACAAAAAGACAACACTTTGAACCTTCAGTCAGTTTACCACCTCTAAAATAGTCTTTTCTCAGTCCATTTAAGGGAGAGAAGTTTCTCTTGCTTATACCATGGACTTCTCTATAAGAAAATACAGTTTTTTATGGTTTCAGCCTCACAACCAGCATCCTCCCGTGTTGGGGAAGATGAGATAGGAAAGCCTTATAAATATGACTACCTAGCAAAAGATGCTGAGAATGTAGAAACTATAAGCAAGACTGAAATGAAGACAAGCTTTGAGATACCAAACCCCAGTTACTGAACAACTGGAAAACAATGGCATGGCCACTGCAGGTAATCCCCCCTTTGATTAAACAATACCCTCTGCTTGCAGACAGGTCCAGGGGTCAGAGCAGACCCTACCAACTTGGCAGAGGGTCCAAAAAGCAGTTTTTAGGGTTTAAAATATAACGCCGTATGGTAATGCAATAGTTCTCATAGGCTGTATGCAAATGTTATAAGATTTGTAACTTGTTCTAGATTGGTTAATGAAAATTAGAATATTCAGCACAGAAGATGATTTATTGTATTGTAAGCGACAAGCTCGCTCTCTTAGCTCTCTTAGCTCTCTTCTCTTAACTTCCTTAGATCCTCTCTCTTAGCTCTTAGACCTTCACTCTTAACTTCCTTAGATCCTCACTCTTAGCTCTCTTAGCTCTTCTCTCTCTTCTCTTGCCTCTCTGACCTGCTCCGGCCTGCTTCTGGCAGCCCCCAGCAGGTCTCCTAAACTTACGTCTCTTCACCATAAACTTCCTGCTCTACAACCCGACTTCAGAGATCTCCCATCTGTCCCGACCGTCTGAAACCGACCCACAAACTCCACACTCCTGTGAGGAAAATCTGCTTCTTGTGGAAGATCCCTCTCACACTAGTAGCCTTCCCCCAGCTACTACAGTGGGTTATGACAGTCCATGGGGTACCCTTTTAAGGATGAGCAGTTCTATTACAGCAGCAAAGAAAATTCCCTTCGTCTGTTCCTGGCAACACAAGTTCTCCACCATCCCTGGGGCAAGGGACAGGTCACAGCTTCTTCTCTCTCTGCTCAAACTTCTCATCAGGCTGCAATTACTTCAGCATCTACTTATCTCTACACAGGTGCCTTGGCTCACTGGCTGCAGTTAGAATATCACATCCCCCCTTTGGACTATTTTCTCATATATTACAGGGAATATTTTAGCTTAGTCCCAACCATGGTTTCACAAAAGAATTTTCAGCCTCATTATTGAAGCACTTCTCATGCTCCTTCCTCTAGACGTCGGCTCTGCTTCCTTCACTGACTTGAGTCTCTATGCTGTATTTCTGTAGGTGTCTTCACTCTTTTTTCTCTCTCTGTGCAGGAGTGGATGGGTGTCTGCAAGTTTCATCCAGGCATGGAGCAAGTCAATCTCTCTCTCGGGCCTTGCGATGGTCGTGTGGTCTCTGCCTGTGCTGTTTGAGTGCAGCATTTCAGCGTCTGAGCTGAGGGGGAGGAGAGCAAGGACTCGACCCTGCCTGGCCGTGGCTGGAATTTACGACCCAGCTGTGTCTGAACCCCGAAAGGCTCAACTGCAGCTCCAAACCCCCCTTCCCACCCCTCTCCCTCTGGGGCAAGGGAGTGGGGGGGAGAAGACAAAGGCCCAGTCTTACTGGAGTGAGAAAGCAGGGAACCTGCTCCTCTGGTAAAAGCAGGAAGGCAAGAGAGGGGGACTCTAAAGGGTCCTCTGCTTATATAGGGTTTTTTCCTCGAAGGCAGATCAACTTTTAATTGGTTGGCATACATATCAATACTCAAAACTAGCTGGTTATTGGTTTTGTATCCCAGGAAGGAAGTTCTATTACTTCCTGAAGCATGAGTCACTTCCGAGATTAACACCTCCTGGGCAAACCCAGGACACCAGGGAACAAGGATTTAAAGTAATACCTCCGAAACTTATATCCTTAGTCATATGGATTTGACAAAACTGCCCCTGGTACCCCTCTGATGGTTGTTATGAACTTAGTCATTGGCAAAAAGTTGGGGAATGCTTGCAAACTCATCAGGTTACTCACCACGACATTCACCCCGATGATATTGTGACTTGGCGTGTCATCTATTCTGCCTTGCAACAATTTAAGTAAGTGGATCATGTCCCCTTGGGCACACCACTCTCCTCTCTTTCTGAGAAGGATGATTTGGAACACCAAGACCCGTTTGATCTGTGGCCAGTTGATCCTGACCAAGAACCAGATTTATACTCTCCTCTGACTCCAATATGTGTTATGGCAGCCACCGCTCCTAATGAAGAAGAAATATTACAGACAGCATGCTAAAAGGCCGCTACAACCATTTCATCCACTCGTCCTCCCTATGCCATGTCTCACTCTCCAAATGATTATAAGGACATGTTACCCACTTAACCTGAGCCAGAAGGGTTCACACATAGCTGCCGCAGAAGAGCTTTACAAGAGGGAGATACTGAATTTTTACAAGCTATGCTTGTACTATATCGCAATCAAAATCCACTGTCCTGGGTTAGTCATGGAGGGGTCAAAATCTAGAAAGTGACTGATGCTGCAGGAAGTGATACAACTTCCTTCCTGAGAGAGAGAGCCAATAACCAGGTAGTTTTAAGGATTGATATGTAGGTAAACCAATTAAAAAGTTGATCTGCCTTCAAGGAAAAACCATATATAAGCAGAGACCCTCTGAGCCTCTTCCTCTTCTGACCTGCGGCTGTGTAGAGAGGAGCATCTCCCTGCCTCTAGCCAGGGCAAGGCCTTGTCTCCCTGCCTCCCGCCCCCCCCCCCTCCCCCCACCTTCTTCCAAAGGAGGGAGGGAGGGGGGTACGGGAGGTTTAGGACAGCCGTGCAGCTGCAGCTGGGCGTGGGGGAGGAACTGGCTGGAATTTTTAGGAGATACAGCTCAGCCTGTATGTCAGCTACACAAGACACGGCCAGGCCCCTGCTCCAGGCCAGGCAAGGACCAGGCCAGACTCTATCCAGTTCGGGCCAGGCCCTGCCCTGTCACCCCAGGCCCAGATGGCCCCAGCAGGCGAAGCCAGCTTTGCAGAGCTAGGCCACAGAGACTCTGAGTGCTTCTGCCATCCAGCTTGGACCTTTTCAAACAGCCCGGCAGAGACCACGTGATCGTCACACTGCCGGAGAGAGAGAGAGAGAGATTAACTCTATCCATGCCTAGAGTAAACCTGCAGACACCCAGCCTTCCTTGCACAGAGAGAGGAACAAGTGAGGACATCTACATAAATGCGGCGTAGAGACTTTACAGTCAGTGAGGAAAGCAGAACCGATGCCAAGTAGGAGGTGCATGAGAAGTGCTTCGAGAGTGAAGCTGAAAATTCTTTTGGAGAACCATGGTTGGGGACTGAGCTAATAAATTCCCTGTAATATAGGAAGACATAGTCCAGAAAGGGGGGGATGTGAGGTCCTAATTGCAGCCAGTGAACTGAAACACCCGGGTAAAGACAAGTAGGTGTTGAAATAAGTACAGCCTGATGAGAAACTTGAACCAAGAGAGAGGAGAGGCTGTGACCCAGAGCCCTGGTCCCGGGGGGAATGCCAGAGAACCTGAGTTGTCAGGAGAACCTGTGTTGCTCAGCACAGAAGAAGGGATTTTCTTTGTTGCTGCAATTCATCTGTGCGTCCTTAACAAGGTACCCCGTGGACTGTTCATAACCCACCATAGTGGCTGTGGGAAGGCTACTGGTGTGGGAGGGTATCCACCATTAAGCTGATCTTTCTTCCGGGCGGCGGCTGATGGTGAGGCAGAAGACCCATAAAAAACTGTATTTTTCTTACAGAAAATCCATGGGGTAAACAAAAGAGACTTCTCTCCCTAAATGAATTGAAATGAGAGCAATCTTTGTGGTGGTAAACTGACTGGAGGTCCAAGTGTTGTCTTTTGTGTGTTGTCAGGGAGAAAGAAATGGAGAGGTGGGGGAAGGAGGGGTGGTCTGAGAAGTTTGTCCTGGTTCTTCTTGGGTTTTTTTCCTCTTTTCCTCTTTGTCTTAGGTGTATTAATAAACTTTCTTTATACTCTATAAAGTTTGAGCCTGCTTTGCCTACTCCTACTCCTCATCTCATAGCAAACATCAGGTAAGTTTTGCTAAGTGTACTGGCATTTGGCCAGAACCTTGAATAGGCAAACTGGAACCACTACACCCACATCATGAACTGTTGTCCTAAGAAATGTTTAACGAACTAAGGAAATCGATGAAGGAAAATGGATTGCATTCCTCCTTTACTGTGAATTTAATACATGCTGTTGCAGAATTGCATACCATGTTACTGGTGGACCTGAAATCTCTTTAAAACTGTTTAAATGGGGGGGGAGGCCAGCGTGCAGTACTCTGTGGTGGACGGAATTTGTAGATTTGGCTCAAACCCCGGCATTGAAAAATGGTAATCAAAATCTGCCACTTAATATCATGGCACCCCAGCTCTCGGGGACCAGCATGTATTTACAACCCCAGGCCTGGGACCAACGAATAACTATTGCAGTGGGTGCTCTAAGGAAAGTACCTGCTACAAAAAACCTAGATGCAGGATTTGCTGCTGTTCGTCAGAGTGCCCAAGAACCATGTATCACCTTTATTGACTGACTGAAATCAGCGGTCAGATGGCAAATTGAAATGCAAGAGGCAGCTGATGCTATTTTAACATCCCTCAGTTACGAAAATGCTAATAATGACTGAAAAAAAGCCTTAGATTTAATACGCAACCATGCCAATGTTGAACTTGCTGATTACATCAAAGCATGTACTAATATCAGCTCAGAACAATATGAAGCAGAACTAATTGCTACTGCAATCTCCCAGCAACTGCAAGCAGCTAAAGCAACTGTTAAGTGCTTTGCACGGGGAAACGAGGGGCATGTTCAGAAACAATGCCCAAAGGAACAGAAAACTAGTAAAAAGCCAAATAAACCCTGTCCTCACTGCAAAAAAGGCCTTCATTGGAGTAACCAATGCCACTCTAATTTAGACAAGGATGGCAATGCACTCCAAAAGCAGGGCAACTTGAACAGGGGTGCGCAGGCCGGTGCCCCTCAACCCAATGAGGCCCAATTCAGCCAACCCCCAATGTGAACTCAGGTCTGGCAAGGGGCACCCCAGCTCCACTGGCCTGGATGTGGCCACCAGGTCTACAACAGTCTTAAAAGACACTTCTGTTCATCTATTACCCCATGCTGATTTTAGTCCACTACCATTTCAAACTCATCCTTTATTATTGGATCACTCTTCTACCATTTGAACTGGACTGTTTATTTTACCAGGAATTATTGATGGAGACTGTAGAGGGAAAATCAAAATTATGGCCTGGACTCCTAACCTCCCTTGCACTGGGCCTGAAGGGACACGCTTGGTACAACTTGTACTACTGCCAGCAATTCCTTGCCCAGTGCCAATATTGCAGCAGCAACAAAAGAATGGGAGCTTTGGAAGCACAGGCATTCTTCAGATCTTTTGGTCCAAAGTAATTGGAACACAACAGTCATTACTCACCTGCCAAATAGACTCTAAGTCTTTTACAGGACTGGTTGATACCAGAGCCAATGTATCCATCATAGTGCAGAAGGAGTGGTCTCCTGATTGGCCCTTGGCACCCTCTATGGCGATTGTTGCTGGAGTCAGCGGGCATCAGATACCATGGCAATCAGCCAAAGAACTACACATCGTTGGACCAGAAGGCAAGACTGCCACCTTGCGACCATATGTACCCCCAATCCTGGGCACTTTGTGGGGGCGAGATCTACTGACTGAATGGGGCTTGATCATTTCAACACATTTTTGATAGGGGCCACTGATGAAGTGCCGCTCCTGAAACTTACCTGGGTTACTGATAAGCCTGTATGGAAAGACCAGTGGCCCTTAAGAGGTGAGCGGCTTCGCCAAGCCAAAATCCTTGTACAGGAACAACTACAACTGGGTCACATAGTCCCCTCCACCAACCTGTGGAACACACCTATCTTCCTTATTCCTAAGAAATTGGGAAAGTGGAGGCTTTTGCAGGGTCTCAGGGCAGTCAATGCAGTCATGTCACCTATGGGATCATTACAACCAGGAATACCTAACCCCATGTTGTTTCCCGAACACTGGGAATTGGCAATAATTGATTTAAAAGACTGGTTTTTTACAAATCCTTTGCATCCTGAGGTTGCACCTAAATTTACCTTTTCTTTACCATCTGTCAATCATGAAACCTCCATGGAATGATTCCATTGGGTTGTTCTTCCACAAGGCATGCAAAACAGTCCAACCATTTACCAATTTGTCATTGACTCAGCAATACAGTCAATACGGCAAAAATATCCGTTTCGCTGTATCACTATATGGATGATGTTTTAATTGCCTCCCACAGCATGACACTGTTGCACGATTGCCTTGCATCTTTAAAAATGACACTCACCTGTCGCCCTGAATTTTTAGTGTGCTGTGTTGATACTTAGTAGCAAAGGTTCTCATAGATTTTATGTAAACATAGTCCGTGTTTAGCTAACCAGACAAGGATTGTTTTGTACCTTTGGTATTGTTTGTCATTCCTTTCCCGAAGGCGGAGGAAGTTGATGGACTGGGTTTCTCACCTATGGAATTGGAGAGGTGGTAACCTCATTGTCCAATCCATGATTGCATATGAAAAGGTATAAATGTAAGAATAAAGAGAGGCTGGCTCTCTCCTGCTCTTCTTCTTCTCTCCGGCCAGCCTTGGTGGCTCTGTGACGGGAGTGCCTGATTCTTTCGCATCTGCCCGTGCGACACTCACCAGCAGAGGTCTGTGCATAGCCACAGACAAAATTCAAACAGGACCCCCTTGGAAATACTTGGGCTTTAAACTGCTTGAAACAACAGTCACCCCACAGCCAGTAACTTTGAAAACCAACATACACACTTTGAATGACTTTCAAAAGTTACTGGGCACCATTAATTGGATTTGGCCTTGTTATGATCTAATTATTAAAGTTCTTTAGAAATACCTCTGCCCGAATTAAGGTACAAACGAGACCATATGCCAATCAATAGTATGAGTTTTATTTGATAGTAAATATGAGAGAGAGAGAGAGAGAAGAAAAGAGAGAAAAGGGGGAGTAGGGAGAAAGATGGGGGGACAGAGAGGGACAGGGACAAAGAAGTATCACCACTCCGTGGGTCCCACTGGTGTCCTGATGTCCTCTTCAGCTGGTCTCGGTCGTGGAAGTCCCCTGAAAGCACAGAATGCCATGGGTTAATATACACTCAGGCCAGGTGGAAATGTCCAGGCATGTCCCCCCGGGAGAGGGGGCAGCCTCTAGCAGCAGACTCTGCTTGCATCACGTGCACTCCTGTGGTGCAAGGCATCTGGGGAGCACTTTGGGGGGTCTGTGATAGATTGTGACTCCCCCTCAGCTGCCTCTCACATGAGAGTCCCGTGGATGTGGCTTGTGGGGTTGGGGGTTCCACAGCTGGGCCAGTTTGTGTAATGGAGGATGAGTGTGTATTGCCTCTGACCAGAGGTTATGCCATCCTCCTCCCCCCTTCAGCTGGGGGCTAAGACTGTGCAAACTTGGCTTCTGTGAGCTGTGCTCTGCCCCCACCCCAAACTCAGCCAGAAATGATTCTCAGTACAGCTGGTGGCTCCAGCCTCTGTGGATGCATTCCTTTCCTTCAGACTGAGATGACTGAACAATAGGCTTTTCCCTTTATCTAATCTCAGCAGTTTGGCTCAAAGTCCCAGTCAGGTATCTTCAGGGAGGCTTCTCTGATCAAAACTTTATATCAATGTTTGAGGCATGAACTATTTTCAGTCTCTGACAGGCCTCTGATGGGAATTACAACAGAAGCATTATTTCCTTTATTTCAATTTCTAAAATGGGGACCCAGACCTCTCTTCCCCTAGGCAATTGACAAAAACTGCCCAAGAGGCTTTAGAGACTGTAAGTGATAAAAACAACAAGTCCTTTGCCACACATCGAAAGCCAGATTTGCTTTTGCGGCTGTTCCTGATTTTGCAGTCTTTCCAGCCCTATGCTCTTATTGGCCAATGTGATGTGCAAGAATGTTGTCTCTGGTTATTAGAATTGATTTTGTTGCCACACACCTTATCAAAAACAATAACGACTCAACTCAAAATGATTATTTGACTGCTGTCAATGGGATGACTCCAATGTCAGAACCTGACAGGATATGATCCAGCAATGATACATCTCCCTATTACTGCAGCAGAATTAGAGAATCTTTTCAGAGATTCACTGTCATTTCAAATTGCTCTTGCGGACTATAATGGACAGTTTATTCACGCGATGCCTCTACATGCATTGTTACAGTCCTTCAAAGAACTTCCCTTCCAACCAAGACATCTGCAGTCAAAAACACCTATTCCTGATGTAAAAACTGTTTTCACTGATGGATCAGGGAAAACACACAAAGCTGTGACCCTGTGAAAAAATGGTACAGGACAATGGGAACACTCAATAGCTTTCCAACCTGGATCAACCCAGGTAGTCAAACTGTCAGCTGTGGTAGAAGCATTTAATCTCTTTTCACAGGAACCTGTTAACATTGTTTCTGACTCTCCTTATGTTACAGGAATCATCAAGAGAATTGAGCACTCATTCCTGAAGGAAGTCTCTAACAAAGATCTTTTTGTGTTAACCACTCTGTACAACCTTTTACTTCACAGGTCTCATTAATATTACATCCTGTACCTTAGGTCACACACCACTCTGCCTGGACCTATAGTGGAAGGTAATGCAAGAGCAGATGCTCTCGCCATGACTGTCACTATACCACAGAATTTAGGGTAGGCAAAATTTTCTCATGATTTCGATCATCAAAATGCCCGAGCACTGGCAAAACAATTTGGTTTAACCTTGTCACAAGCTTGAGATATAGTGAATGCTTGTTCACAATGCCAACAAACTTTTTCCTTACCACTAACATTAGGTACAAACCCACGAGGATTAAAACCTAATGACATTTGGCAAACAAATGTTATCCACATATCTAGTTGTGGGATTTTTAAGTATGTGCATGTGGGGATGGATGAGGCTGACAGCAGGCCTGAGAGCCTCTCGGACATGGACTTGAAAGCGATCAGAATTTACCCGTGAGAAAGCCCCGTGAGAAAGCAATGGTATGAACACCTGCAGCCACAGTGGGGAACAGCCAAGAAGATAACCAGGGAAGATGTTTTGCACCCAGAGATGGCCTTGCGGAAGAGCATCAAGAATGTGGTGGAGGATTTATAGTGTGTAGTTGACTGCTTGTATGGCTTGTTAACGTGCTGGGAAAGTTCTTGTTATGAAGATAGCTTTGGTGTTGTTTTCCATGCAGCCGATAGTAGCATGTTACAGTAGCTGGGGAAAAAAGGGTATAAAGATGTTAGCATAGACTAATAAAGCACTTCTTCTTTGTCCTTGGACTACTCGCGTGTCGTGTGTCCGTCTCTACTGCGACAACTGGTGACCCCGACGTGATCCGTGAGCCCGATGTGATACGACGCGATCGGCAAACCGACGCGATCTTCGCGGTCGGCGCGATCCCTTGGCCGACTTGTTCGGGACTGAACGGGATAAAAAATAAAGGTAATCCAAGGAGCCTGCCAAGAGAGCAGGACGCCTGCTTGAAAAATGGGAACCGAGCGGCAGGGCAAGGTGCCGCTGGAGACGGAGTCCAACGTAGCTTGAGAGCAGAGGATTCTATTTTGGTCGACCGAACTTTGACACCTTGATTAAGGTGAGCCGTTGGGAACAAATTTAATATGGGTAATAATTTATCTAGCCAGGAAAAGACTGTGCTGTCTACATGGAAAGTTTTGTTAAAAAGCACAGGGGCTAGCATAACAGATGATGCATTGAAAAAAATGTTATTGTGGGCAAAATCGCATGATTTTCCAGCAGATGAGAGTGTTGCTTTTAGTGTAAGCTCCTGGAAAGCAGTTGGAGGTGAACTGTGGGAAGCTATTTCTCGGGGAGATAAAGAGGCACGAAAGTTGGCAACAACCTGGCGCTCGCTCTTTGATGTTTTAAAGAAACGGAGAGAGGAGCAAGAAAAGGGAGGACAACCTAATGAAAAGACAGCTATAAATCTTGTAGAGGATGAGCAGATGGAGTTAGAGGGGGGAGATGGGTGCTGTTCCGAGAGAGCGGCCCCTGACCTGCCTCAGACTCAGCGTGCTTCTGCTAAAAACAGTGGTGTTGCTGAAAGGTCATATATCTCTCCAAAAGACTATATGCTGCCCACTTATCCTTCTCCTAGAGACCTTGTATGGCAGGAAAGAGTGTATCCCTCGCCTGCTGACCAATTAGCAAAAATGAGTTTAAAAGAGCAGAGAACAGACTGTGCCGCACAGCCTGCCACTGCGGCCCCCCCGCTTCCATCTTCACAGCCTGTGCAGCCTCCTGCGGAACAGCCTTTGCAAACGTTTCCTCCACTGCCAAAGGACTCTGACACGGACAGTGATAGTGGGGAGGAAAGGGAAATTGATCGGGGAATCTCAGAGGCTGCGTCAATGCGGGAGCGTTCACAGGAGAGAGAGAGTGATCGTCGTCACTCTAATAAGGCTTGGAAAACCAGGCCCTGGACACTGCCTCCTTGTCAGGTGACTGCAGCCGAGACAACTGGCTCGGTTTTGGGAACAAGTCAGACGTAAAGCCCTTGAGTGTGGGGATTGGGAGCTGGTTGAAAGGCTGACTATGCCTAATCTTAACAGTGATGTGCTTACAACTGACATTGAAATGATCGGGGAGGAGGCTGCTGGGGGGAGTGCTGGTGCAGGAGACGGTGTTCACGCGTATCCCGTGTTTAAAGCTACACCAGGAACTAATCAGCAAGATAGTCATCAGGTGATTGCCTGGAGGGTAGTGCAGGATTTGCAAGAAAGAATTACTAAATATGGCCTGGGGTCTCCAGAAGTTATGCAAGTAATTCGAGTGATAAACACAGATTTGCTTGCACCTTTTGATATCAAGCATCTTGCTCAGGTGTTGTTTCAGCCCGTGCAGTTCGGAGTTTTTGAGAGTAACTGGAGACAGATGGCAGAGAGAGCTGCAGTAGAGAATATACACAGACCTCAGGACGATCCTAGGTACGCAGTGGGATCTGATGCCTTGATGGGAAGGGGTGCATTTGCTAACCCGGACACACAAGCCCAATGGCATCCTTTGATCCTTGAACTATGTCAGAAGCTAGGAATGGGAGCATTGATAAAAACCATAGAAATGGCTTCTCCCAGACCTCGATTTGTAAAAGTAGTTCAAGGGACAAAGGAACCATTTTTGCAATTTGCAGAAAGGATTTCAGCAGCCCTGGAGAGACAAGTTGAGGACGAACAGTTACGGCAGATCTTGTGTAAACAGTTAGCCCGGGAAAATGCAAATGAGGATTGTAAAAAGGTGATTTATACCCTTCCGGGGGATCCTTCATTAACAGATATGGTCACAGCTTGTGCTAAGGTTGGGTCTGTGGAACATAAAATGACTGCTTTAGCAGCCGTTTTACAACCACCTCAGAAATGCTATGCATGCGGACAGCAAGGGCATTTGAAAACTGATTGAAAACAAAAACAAACAGGGAAAAAGCAGAAAGGAATTGGGAATACAGCAGTTTTCTCTTGTCAATGATGTGGGAAATCTGGTCATTTTGCAAAACAATATAAATCCAAGTCTCATGTAAATGGTCAAATTTTAGGAAACTCGGGAAACGGGAAGCAGAGTCTGAAAGGGGCGGGGGTGCTCAGACACAAACACCTCCGCAGGGCATGCTGCCAACTCAGGACATGCTGTCAATGCAGACTTACATGGCTCCTTCCCCCCCCCCCCCCCCGGGGGGCCAGGCCCCCTGTTACTCTGCAACCTGGATGACAGGGGCAATGAGAAGCCTTTGACTAAGAACTGCTTGAGAAAGCCAGACATCTCTGTGAATTGGTAATAGGAATTGTATTACTAGACAGAAATGGATAACTGAATTTTAATCTGTTTTCCAGTTTTTCTTGTTTTTACTTTATGTTAACGAGTGTTGAGTTCTATATCCACAGCTGAACCTTGAAGTACAGTGATCCTGGAGACAATACCACACACCTGCATTCCTGCTTGAAGAAGGGATGGATCTGTGTACTCGCAGCTCGTAACGCTGTCTTTGGAACTCTCCCAAACTGTCACTCCTGATGTATTCATAACTCCAGATCACCCCTGATGTATTAATAAGTATAAATATGTTGTTAAAGTTTAAATGCTATTAGGTTTATTAAGTTCTGTTAAAATTAAGTATTACAACCAGATTCTGTGAAAGTTGACTGCAGTTATGCATAACTATCTGTGTTATAGGAAAGATTAGGTTAAGATTACATACGTACAGTGATATATATGCATTCTTTTAATAATCATGTTCATGGTACCATGGTCTTCTTAGTTAAAGTAGTTGACAACGTCTGTTACTTTACGGTCTGCATAACCTGTACTATGTTTATATAACTGTCTCCATGATTTGTTCAGCTTTAAGTGATCTTCCTAGGTGCTGTTTCTAACAGCTTTCTCATAAGATCTGTGTTAGGGAAATCCCTCCAGCTGGGGTCCTGGCTCTGGCCAAGCCTGGACTCTCTCTGGTCGGACATCTACCAACAGGCCCAGGTGTTTCTGCATCCAAATCATACTTAAGTCAGGTTTGACTTCATAATTTGAGTTTATATGAGCTGCATCCCTTTTGGGGTGGACTTGGGGATCTCACCCGGGAGGGATCCCCCGGCCCTCACTGAAACAAGGTGCCAGCTGTCACAGACCCTGACTGTTGGTATAGTATTTCACAGTTCCATAATGTATTATTTTGCTTGACAACCTTCACAAATAACATAATCAAGACGGATTTTTTAAACTATTGGGTCATGAAGAATCACAGAATATCATTGATCACTTAGAGGTTTTATCACATGGGTGTTAAAAGTATTCTTATGTCTAACTATGTGTGTTTCTTACTTATTACACTATTTGTGACTTATTAGAGTACTTGTGACAGGTGGCTGGTAATGCCATAGACAAACTTACGTTAATTAAAACAAAAAGGGGGAATGATAGGGGAACCCCCACAGAGCAGACTGCAAAAAGCTTTGTATACAATCAATCATCTCACAGTGCCTTCTGATTCTAATATTCCTATATTTCTAAAGCATTTTCTTTCTTTGCAGTCAGACAGAACAGTGAATATCCCTTGAGGAAAGGTGCAGGTCAGAGATTTGATTAACAACAAGTGGGAGAGTCCATGGGACCTCATCACTTGGGGGTGTAGATATGCTTGTGTCTCCACAGATACTGGAGCCCGTTGGGTGCCAGCGCGGTGTGTGAGGCCGGACTTACAGCAAAATCGCCCCCGGAACAGCGATGGATCGACCTGAACCTTGGATATTAATGCTTGTCATCATGGGGTTTTGCATAGGGGGAGGAAGGGCCATGTTGCCTCCTCTGCCTCCTATGCCAGAGAATGTATGGATAACATTAGCTCATGCCTTAAATCAATCTTCTATGTGTGTTTCGCTTGCTACCCCACAATCTCCTTTTAAAACATGCTTAGTAGGTGTGCCACTACATAATCGCACAGAAATTAATGCGCTTGTTAATGGGAAATATGCAAATGGTACAAAGCTAGTTTCAACACCTAAACTGCTTGAACCCCAAGAAATTGACATCTTAGGATCCATTAAAGTTTCGACTTGTGTACGCTTTAAAGCTTCACAAGCACAGTCTAGTGAGTCCTCCAATGAAGTGTCACCCATCCAGCCATGGTACTCTAATGTTTCACTTTGGTGCAATGATAGCTCAGGTGTTGCTTTTACTAACCAAGTGCCGAAACAATTACCCTCAGGTTTGTTTTTGCTTTGCGGGGATCGTGCATGGGCTGGCCTCCTGTCCAATATGATAGGTGAACCATGCACGATCGGACACTTGACAATGCTTGCTCCAAATCTTTCTATGGTAGCAAACATGTCTCATTCTTTGCACCGCGGGCGAAAGATGATGCATTCCTTGCGCCAGAGACGGCATCTTGATTCCTTTAACAAAAACTGCAGAGATGATCCAACATTTTGGGGAAAGGGATCACGAATAGCTGCTTCAGTGTTTGCTCCGGGTGTTGCTGCAGCTCAAGCTTTAGCTACGCTTGATAAATTAAGGTGCTGGCTTGCTAAACGTACTAATGAAACTTCAGCAGCTTTAGCAAGATTACTAACTGATGTTCGCTCAGTAAGGCATGCTACCTTACAAAATCGTGCAGCCGTTGATTTTTTGCTTTTAGCACATGGGCATGGTTGTGAGGATTTCGAAGGAATGTACTGTATGAATTTGTCAGACAATTCAAAGTCTATCTTTGCAAATATTCAAGAGCTGCAGTATGGAGTGCAAAAGTTGAGAAAGACTGTTAGTGGGTTTGATACATGGTTTAGTGGCTGCGGCATCACAGGATGGCTCAAAGATCTGTTGAAAATGAGAAGTGTCATCTTGCTTGTTGTACTTTTGTTCTTACTATTGGTACCGTGTTTGTTGTCTTTTCTGCAAAGGGCCCTGCAGAGATCAATAAACACTGCCTTTGTGGTAGTAAAACAAAAAGGGGGACTTGTGGGGATGGATGAGG
>JAVTVJ010004084.1:0-46587 GCA_034509425.1 Eopsaltria australis
GGGGAATGGGGGGAGTGAATTCCCTCACTGACACCTCAGCTGGGGCTCAGCCCCAGCCTCAACCCCACCCGAAATTCTGCGGGGCTGCAAAACCCAACTGTTCCCGAACCTCATCCTAAAAACCCTGCCTAAATATCCTTAATCCCAGCCCAAGCCCTGGAGCTGTGAGGGGTTTAGCCCGGGCTCTGGGACAGCCAAGGTCACGCTCATGGAAGGCCAGGGGGAAGCAGGATCCCCCCTGACACCGGGGGCTCCAGCCAAGGGCAAGAGGCACCCGCGGCCCTGGGAGGGGACAAGGGGACAGAGTCACGAGGCCACCAGACAAGGTCCTGCTCCCTGATAAGGGAACAAAGAGCCCAGGTCCCTTCCTGAGGGATGACAAAGCCTCTCCCTGCTCTTTGGCTGCTCCAAGCTGGAGCCAAATCCCATGGGATCAATCATTAACTCACACCTCACATCCCCCAGACCACGGGAGACCCCTCCCCCTCTTCCCTCCCAAATCCCCATTCCCAGTGACCCTTCCCAGTCCAGGACACCCCCCACCATTCCCTCCCAAATCCCCATTCCCAGTGACCCTTCCCAGTCCAGGACACCCCCCCACCATTCCCTCCCAAATCCCCATTCCCAGTCACCATTCCCAGTCCAGGACACCCCCCCACCCCCATCATTCCCTCCCAAATCCCCATCTCCCAGTCCCCATTCCCAGTCCAGGACACCCCCCACCATTCCCTCCCAAATCCCCATCCCCAGTCCAGGCTGGAAGGGGAACTGGTGCCCGTGGGGGTGACTCAGGGGGTGTCTGAGGCAGGCTTTTCCAGCGGGGTTTTCCCACTCACCGTCTCATCCTCAGGGATGGGGATCTTGCTGTCGAAGTAGGTGGTGAACGGCTCCCCCTCGTCGGTGTCGGGGGGCTGCAGGGGGCTCCTGCTGCTGGAGATGGTGCTGACCACCCCCCCGAGCCCCCCCGGCTCCCCAGAGACATCCTCTGCAGGGAGAGAGGCAACAGGAGCCGTGAGAATTCCTGGGAAATCCTGCCAGGGGCTGCTGAGCCCCTCGGGCACAGCGGGCAGTGCTGATTGAGTGATAAAGGGATAATGGAATTAAAACATCCCGCTCTGCTGCACCCCTTGGAGCCCCCTGCCCTCCAGAATCTGGGGATTTATTTATTCCAATTAGTTTTAAAACCCCATCCTGGGGGCTGATGTGGGGTGAGGGCAGCACTGGTGTCCCTGGAGTGATGAACTGGGGCTGCTCCTGCACCATTATCCCAGAATCTCCATTATCCCAGAATCTCCATTATCCCAGAATCTCCATTATCCCAGAATCTCCATTATCCCAGAATCTCCATTATCCCAGAATCTCCATTGTCCCAGAATCTCCATTGTCCCAGAATCTCCATTGTCCCAGAATCTCCATTGTCCCAGAATCTCCATTATCCCACACTCTCCATTGTCCCACACTCTCCGTTGTCCCACACTCTCCCAGCTGGATCCCAGGGAAATCCAACATCTGGAAGCAAGGGACAGTCAGGAGACACTGCCCAGCTCCCACAGGGAGAGAATTCCAGGGGTTTCTGAAGATGAGGAGTGAGGAAAGTGTGCAGGGTCACGCCAGCAATGGGGACACATCCCCACATCCCCACCCTGTCCCCCGCCACCTCCAGCGAAATCCCAATCCTGTACTCACTCCCAATCCCACACTCGATCCCATACTCGATCCCATACTCGATCCCAGTCCCTCCCAATCCCATACTCGATCCCACACTCTCTCCCAACCCCACACAATCCCATACAATCCCGCACAATCCCATACTTGATCCCATACTCGATCCCAGTCCCTCCCAATCCCATATAATTCCACACTCAATCCCAGTCCCACACAATCCCATACACTCCCATACTTGATCCCAATCCCACACCCTCCCATACTCAATCCCAGTCCCACACAATCCCACACTCACTCCCAATCCCACACACTCCCATACTTTCTCCCAATCCCACCCAATCCCATACTCAATCCCACACTCTCTCCCAATCCCACACAATCCCACACTCACTCCCAACCCCACACAATTCCACACTCAATCCCAGTCCTACACAATCCCATACAATCCCACACACTCCCATACTTGATCCCAATCCCACCCAATCCCACACTCAATCCCACACTCACTCCCAATCCCACCCAATCCCACACTCGATCCCAATCCCACACAATCCCATACTTGATCCCATACTCAATCCCAGTCCCACCCAATCCCATACTCTCTCTCAATCCCATACAATCCCACACAATCCCATACTTGATCCCACACTCACTCCCAATCCCACACAATTCCATACTCAATCCCAGTCCTACACAATCCCATACAATCCCACACACTCCCATACTCTCTCCCAATGCCACACTCAATCCCCCACTCTCTCCCAGTCCCACCCCATCCCACACTCACTCCCGCTCTCCCCGTGGGGCATTTCCCTCATTTCCCTCGGGATCAGCCGGAGCTCTCCGTGCTCCAGGGCTGGGACAGGGCAGTTCTCAGCCCAGCTCTGCTATTGCATCACCACCGAGCTCCTCCTCCTCCTCCTCCTCCTCCTCCTCCTCCTCCTCCTCCTGCTCCTGCTCCTCCTGCTCCTCCTCCTCCCCCCGGCCTCCCAGACCCTGCCAGGGCCTCGTTTACATAAGGGATTGGATTTGGAGCTGCCCAGGTGTGCAGGATCCCTGCTCAGGAGATTCCTCCCAGGTCACACCTGCCCAGCCTGGGCTGGGCTGGTTGGGCTGGTTCAGCCGGGCTGAGTGACCCCGGGCTGCTGCAAACCCACGGGGCTCATCCCGGGGCTCATCCCAGCTCCCAGGGGCTCATCCCAGCATCCCGGGGCTCATCCCGGGGCTCATCCTGGGGCTCATCCCAGCTCCCAGGGGCTCATCCTGGGGCTCATCCCAGCTCCCAGGGGCTCATCCCAGCATCTCAGGGCTCATCCTGGCATGCCAGGAGCTCACCCCAGCTCCCTGGAGCTCATCCCAGCATCTCAGGGCTCATCCCAGCACTCCAGGGGCACATCCCACGGCTCATCCCTGCATCCCGGGGCTCATCCCAGCACTCCAGGGCTCATCCCAGAACTCCAGGGGCTCATCCCAGCACTCCAGGGGCTCATCCCAGCACCCCGGGGCTCATCCCAGCTCCCTGGAGCTCATCCCAGAACTCCAGGGGCTCATCCCTGGGCTCATCCCAGCACTCCAGGGGCTCATCCCAGCACTCCAGGGGCTCATCCCAGCACTCCAGGGGCTCATCCCAGCACTCCAGGGGCTCATCCCAGAACTCCAGGGGCTCATCCCAGAACTCCAGGGGCTCATCCCAGAACTCCAGGGGCTCATCCCAGAACTCCAGGGGCTCATCCCAGCACTCCAGGGCTCATCCTGGCACGCCAGGGGCTCATCCCAGCTCCCTGGAGCTCATCCCAGCACTCCAGGGCCCATCCCAGCACCCCAAACAAGCATTAATTAACACAATTAAGGTGGGTGATGAGGGCAGCCCCCCCCGCCCCCTGTCCTGACCCAGCCTCACCGTAGGACGCCTTGCGCTCCATGTCCGAGTTGCCCATGCTGGAGCCCTTCCCCTGCTCCGGGAGCTGCTTCACTCTGGGCACATGGGCTGGGAAAAAGGGAAAGATCCTGTCAGGAAGGAAAATCCCAGCTGGCAGGAGAGCGAGGGGAGCTCTGGCAGAGGCAGCTTCACTTCCCGGGCTCTTTTCCAGCTCTGAGAAACCTGACAAGGTTTTTTTCAGGACCCACATCCCGGGCTCTTCTCCAGCTCTGAGGGTCCCAGCAGAGATGGGAGAGGGAATTTAGGCTGGGACCTGCTGGAAAACTCCCCCTGCTGTGCCCATGATGGGCACTAACGTGGCAGGAGAGGGCAGCGGGAGCTGATTGTGAAACTCCGGCCCAGGAAACGGACGGGGAATTTCCTGGATGTGGAAACCACAACTCATCCCCCCCTTCCCGGCAGTTACAGCACCCCCAAATCCTCCCAGCCCCCCTCAAACCCCTCCAGCACTCCCCAAGCCCCTCCCAGCCCCCCAGGCTGTGGCAAGTGGGTTAAGGGCAGGTTTAACTCCTTTATCAAGGCCTGGGTTTAAATTCAAGCCACGCTGGAATGAGCCAGGATCGGGAATGGGGCTGGGGAGGGAACTGGGATAAACTGGGACCCTCTGGGCTCCAGGAGCTCAACCCCCCCCCCCTCAAGGACAAGCCAATGTCCCCCAGTGCTGACTGAGCCTGCAAAGCACCGAATGCTCTGCACATCCCATGGGATTTGGATGGGAGATTTCCATCAAACAAGGGAATGTTGGAGCACTGAGGATGCAGCAGGAATTCATCAGCCAGGGATCCAGTTTAGGTGAACTCTGCCCCCTCACCCGTGATTCTCCTTCTTTTCTAAGCACCAAACCTCACAGCTTCCATTAAAAAAGAAAAAAAGAAACCACTGAAGTTTAGCAAAAAGCCAATTTGATCCAGGGGGAATGAGCTTACCCAGCAGAGCTTCACTCCAGGATCCTGGGGGGAAGGAATGTTCGTTGTGGAGCCACCCCAGTATCTGCCCCCAGCCTGGGTGGGGGCGGGACAGGGCCCCTTATCTGCCCCAGCAGCTGCTGGGCTGGGGGCTGGACCCACCCCCGCCTCAGGGAATGTCACCCACAGGACACGGAGCACACATGGGGCACGTGGGCAGCCTTTCCCATGAAGGAATCTCCCCGAAAATCCAACCCAAACCTCTCCTGGAAGCCTTTTAGTCTCCTCCTGTCCCCTGGGAGCAGAGCCTGACCCCTCCCGGCTGTCCCCTCCTGTGGGCAGCTGTGGGCAGTGACAAGGTCCCCCCTGAGCCTCCTTTCCTCCAGGCTGAGCCCCCTCACATCCCTCAGCCTCTCCTGCTGCTCCAGCCCCTTCCCCAGCTCCAGACACGCTCCAGCCCCTCCCTGTCCTGCACTGGGGACCCAAAACTGAGCCCAGGATCCAGGCTGGGGCCTCGCCCAGCAGTGCCCAGCACAGCAGGATGCCCATGGCCACGCTGTGGCTGCCACAAGCCACGTGCCTGTGGCCTCCCTGCCCACCTGAGCTCGTGTCCAGCCCCCCAGGTCCCCTCCTGACACCAGCTGTGGGCTCAGCAGGCTCCAACCGCCACTGCTGAGCCTGGCATCACCCGGGGGAGGGCAGCCCCTTCCCAGGGCAGCATTCCCTGGAACATCCCAGCTCCAAGCAGAACATCCCAGCCCTGAGAACATCCCAGCCAGGAGCAGAACATCCCAGCCCCGGGCAGAACATCCCAGCCCCAAGCAGAACATCCCAGCCCTGAGAACATCCCAGCCATGAGAACATCCCAGCCCCGAGCAGAACATCCCAGCCATGGGCAGAACATCCCAGCCATGGGCAGAACATCCCAGCCATGGGCAGAACATCCCAGCCCTGAGCAGAACATCCCAGCCATGAGAACATCCCAGCCATGGGCAGAACATCCCAGCCCCGGGCAGAACATCCCAGCCAGGGGCAGAACATCCCAGCCAGGGGCAGAACATCCCAGCCAGGAGCAGAACATCCCAGCTCTGAGCAGAACATCCCAGCCCTGAGCAGAACATCCCAGCCCCGAGCAGAACATCCCAGCCCCGGGCAAAACATCCCAGCCATGGGCAGAACATCCCAGCCATGGGCAGAACATCCCAGCCAGGGGCAGAACATCCCAGCCAGGGGCAGAACATCCCAGCCAGGGGCAGAACATCCCAGCCAGGGGCAGAACATCCCAGCCAGCAGAAACCCAGCCAGGGAGAACAGTCCCAGCCAGGGGCAGAACATCCCAGCCAGGGGCAGAACATCCCAGCCAAGGGGCAGAACATCCCAGCCCCGGGCAAAACATCCCAGCCATGGGCAGAACATCCCAGCCAGGGGCAGAACATCCCAGCCCAGAGCAGAACATCCCAGCCAGGGGCAGAACATCCCAGCCAGGGGCAGAACATCCCAGCCCTGAGCAGAACATCCCAGCCCTGAGCAGAACATCCCAGCCCTGAGCAGAACATCCCAGCCAGGGGCAGAACATCCCAGCCCAGAGCAGAACATCCCAGCCACGAGCAGAACATCCCAGCCACGAGCAGAACATCCCAGCCAGGGGCAGAACATCCCAGCCATGGGCAGAACATCCCAGCCCTGAGAACATCCCAGCCACGAGCAGAACATCCCAGCCAGGGGCAGAACATCCCAGCCAGGGGCAGAACATCCCAGCCCCAGGAAGAACATCCCAGCCCCGGGAAGAACATCCCAGCCCCAAGCAGAACATCCCAGCCAGGGGCAGAACATCCCAGCCCTGAGAACATCCCAGCCCCGAGCAGAACATCCCAGCCATGGGCAGAACATCCCAGCCATGGGCAGAACATCCCAGCCATGGGCAGAACATCCCAGCCACGAGCAGAACATCACGAGGGCCGGGCTGTCCCCAGTGTGCAGCCAACAATGAACAAAGGGGTTTTTGTCCCACCCCCGCCCTCCCCTCCCCACCAAACCCCCACTGTCCACGGGTCCTTCCCACAGCCCTGGGCCCATCCTCCTGCTGCTGCTCCTCCCCGAAGGAGCAGCCTGGCCCCGTGCTGGGAGCAGTTCCTGCCATTGAGGCCGTGCCTTTGATGTGGGGCTTTGAGCAGGATCCTGATGGATTCTTCTGGATCCACTCCTTTGGGGTGGTTTTGGGGCTCACATCTTGTTTTGCTCCATGCACAGACACCCTGCAGGCTGGTGACACTGCAAACCTGGTGACACTGGGAGCCCTTCACCTGCTCGCTGACCCTCCCAGGTGACCTGGAGCCCCAAACCTTGGCACACAGCCCAGGTGGCCACCGGCCATCCCAGCACAGCCAACTGGTGAACTGGGTGCTGGCAGTTGCTGCTGTAATGGTTGGACTGGGTGATCTCTGAGAGCTTTTCCAAGCTCCATTCCCTGATTCCACCTCCCCCATGGCCCGGCTCCTCTGCTGGCACCGGCACCACCAGCTCCAGGACCTGGAAAACTTTGTTCTCTGCACGGAGCTGGTGAGGTCACCCTGGGACACAGCACGGCGGGTCCAGCCCTGCGGGGTCCAGCCCTGAGGGATCCATCCCTGTAGGATCAGCCCTGTAGGATCAGCCCTGTAGGATCCAGCCCTGTAGGATCCAGCCCTGTAGGATCCAGCCCTGAGGGATACATCCCTGTAGGATCATCCCTGTAGGATCCATCCCTGTGGGATCCAGCCCTTTGGGGTCCATCTCTTTGGGGTCAATCCCTGTGGGATCCCTCCCTCCTCGCCCCCCTCCTGCCCACCCCACGAGAGGACAAAGGCCGGGCTGACCCCAGCCTGGCTCCTGTCACACCAGGCCAGGTCACCTGCCCACCCTGAGCAGGTCGGACCAGCTCTTCCCCTGCCCATCCCTCACCCCATCCCACGCTCCGGAGCTGGGAGATGCCCTGGCCTGGGGAGGGCACGGGGAGCTGAGCTCGCCCTGCTCACCCAGGCGTCCTCTCCGACACAGATGGAGCACGACCTGGTTATTTCCACACCCCGAAACAACCCCTGGCAGGGAGGAGGAGCAGCTCCAGCTGCCAGCCCGGATTCAGGAGCCGGCCCCGCTGTTTGCAGCGTGGGACGGGGCAGGTGACGCACACCTGAGGCTTCCCATCGCCCCTCATTACCGAAACCGTGTCCAACCCACAGAAACACGGAGCTGTTATCCCAGGGCTGCCTGCAGCATCCCGCTCTGCCAGCCCTCCGGAGCCGCTCCCAGCTCCCCTGGCCCTGACTGGGACAGGTCCGGACCCCGCTCCGAGCGCCGGAACCCACGGCCACGTGTGGACCTTGACCGGGGCCAGCAGGGAGCCCTGCCAGGTCACAGCGCCATTCCCCGAGCCGCCCCAGGGCCCTTCGGCACCGGCCGGACTCATCCTCCGCACCGGGGAGGAGCCGCAGCTGACCCCGGGGACATCTGCGGGGACAAGGGGGGCACCGGGCAGGACGAGCTCCGTGGGGCTCCCCGGCCGTGCCCGCACAGAGCCCCGGCACCCCCAGCCCGAGGGACGAGGCTGCGGGACCCCCAAAGCCCGGCGGAGCGCGGAGGATCGGACTCGGTGCCACCACCCCCCCCGCCGCCGGGACCCCCGGGACACTCCCGGGACACCCCAAGGTCACCGGGGGACCCCGAGCCCCGGCGGGGGGTGCGGGCAGTGCCGGGGGTACCCCGGGGACAGGGGCGGGGGGGCAGCGGCTCCATGGCCCCTCCTGAGCCCACCCCAGGGGTCCCGCGGGGCATCCGGGGCACCCCCAGGGCAGGAGCCCCCCGCGAAACACCCGGGCACCCCCCGGCAGGATCCCCCCGCAGCACCCCGGGACCCCCCGAGCAGGGTCCCCCCGTCCCGTTCCGTTCCGTTCCCCGCATCGCTCACCGGCCCCGGCCGCCCCCGGCCCCGCCGCCGCCGCTCCATGCCCGGCCCGAGCCGCGTCCCGGCGCTCCGAGCGCGTCACGGGGCGGAGCGGGGGCGGCACCGGGGGAGGGCTCCGGGCTGGGAGCCGTGCGGGGAACGGGAGCGCGGTGCGGGGAACGGGAGCGCGGTGCGGGGCTGCCAGGGGCCGCACGGCATCCCCCGGATGGGGTCTGTGCACAAATGGGGGTCCTGGGGTCGGGGGCAGCGCCCCGGGTGTGCGGGGGCTGAGCCCCGGTGAAGCCCCAGGGTGGCAGAGAGGGCACCGGGTCCCAGTTTAGGGCACCGAGTCCCAGTTTGGGGCCCCAGTGAAAACCCAGTAGTGGGTCCTGGAGAGGGGGTTGAGGCCCCAGGAGGGTCCCCGGGCCCCCGTGGTGGGTGGGGGCAGAGCCAGGGAAGGGCTGGAGCTGTGTCAGGAGAGGTTTAGGGTGGATTTCAGGGAAAGGTTTTTCCCCAGAGGGTGTCGGGCACTGCCCAGGCTCCCCGCGGAGCTGCCAGAGCTCCAGGGGGGTTTGGACACCGCTCCCAGGGCCAGGCTGGGGTCGCTGGGGTTTGTCCTGTGCAGGGCCAGCAGCTGGACAGGATCATCCTGGTGGCTCCCTCCCTTCCAGCTCGGGAGATTCCAGCGCTCTCCGATCCCCCTCCACCTGCCCCACACCGGGCCCTGCTCCTGCCCCGAGCTCTCCGCAGCAGCGCCTCGTTCCACCCCGAAACGCGGATCCAGCGGGAGCCCTGGAGCTCTGCCGGGACCTCGCCCGCCCTGGCAGCGCTTTTCAAGCCAAAATCCCCAATTTCCTGACTCCCGGTGCCTGTGGTGCCGGGAATCCCTGACTGCCCCTGGCTCTCTCTCATGGTTTGGGGAGAGTGCCCTGGCAGGGCTTTGCTTTGGTTTGCTCCTGGTTTTTCCAGAGAGAAGCGCTGCTCCCTCACTGAATTCCTCCTCCTCCTCCGTGCATTCCCTTGGGATTATTTTTTCAACCACTCCCTTCCCGAGGACCAAACCCAGGGATTGAACTGGGAACGGGATGCAGCACGGGCTCGGCATCGCTAATGGTGTCATTAAATGGCCAAATCCTGGGAAAATGAGAAATCCAGGAGATGGGAGACTCCAGCACGCTCAGCCCTGACCCAGCAGTGAGGGTGGAAATGACCCAAGCCATGGCCTCGCTCCGCACCTGGACCCAGGTGTGACTGACCCCGCCGGCAGCGCGGAGCTGGGAGCCGCCCCAATTCCCGGTGCTTCGGGCTGGGGGCAGTGCCAGGGGTGCCAGGGGGGTCGGGTACTCACCCAGCTCGCAGCCAGGGCCGGGTTTGCCGGGCATGGCTCCTGCAGGGCTCGGGATCCCGGGGCAGCGTCCCGCTCGCTGCCAGGGCTGTCCCCTCCCTATTTAAGGGCTGTCCCCTCCCTCCGCCCGGAGCAGAGTTCCCGGGGGAGCTGCGAGGCACCTCAAAGGCTGCGGCATCTCCCAGTCATTAATTAATTCCCCATTAACCCGCTTTGATGTGGCCCCGCGGGCCGGGGCTGCCGGAGGCGCGGCGGCTCCGCTGATCGCGGGCCGGACTCTGCTCGGGCAGCCCCGGGACGTGCGGCGGGGACCGTGCCGGGCCATCGATCCGCCCTTATCGGCGATACCGGGGGCCGCAATCACCCCCTGCCCACGGGCTCCGATAAACAACAGCTGAGCGAGCAGCGCCGGCGACGGCACCGTGACCGCGGCCACGTCCCGCGGGGAGCCCGGCAGAGGGAGAAGCATCCCCGTGGGAGAAGCATCCCCGAGGGAAAAGCATCCCCGAGGGAGAAGCATCCCCGAGGGAGAAGCATCCCCGAGGGAGGAACATCCCCGAGGGAGAAGCATCCCCGAGGGAGAAGCATCCCCGAGGGAGAAGCATCCCCGAGGGAGGGTCCTGCCCGGTGCCGGAGCTCCGGGAGGCTCAGGAGGCACCGGGATGGGGCTGGGGGTCTCCCGCATGCCCGGGGATAGCGGCAGCTCCTCCACGAGGGCTGCGAAAGGGTTTATTCCCGGTGAAGCGGGAGGTGGAGATCCGGGAAGTGGCTCCCGGTGCCGGGAATTCCCGAGCTCAGCGCTGGGGCCGCGGGTGTTTCCCGAAAATCCTTGGCCAATGTTTGTTCCGGCTCCTGGAACGAGGAAAACAAACATGACCCACATGGGGCTGCGGGAAGAACCGGATCGGCCGCCAGGGAGGGAGGGAGGGACAGGGGCAGGGACAGGGCCCTGCCCGGTCCCGGCCCCCGCGGGGCTCAGGCCGAGCAGGAGGCACCGGGATGGGGCTGGGGGTCTCCCGCATGCCCGGGGACAGCGGCAGCTCCTCCACCAGGGCTGGGACAGGGTTTAAGCCCCGGTGAAGCGGGAGGAGAGACCCGGGTCAGCCGCCCGCCGTCACCGACAGCCCTGGAGCGGAACCGGAGCGGGACAGGGATAGACAGCCCGGGACAAGGGATGGACAGCCCGGGACAGGGATGGACAGCCCGGGACAGGGACAGGACAGGGATGGGCAGCCCGGGACAGCGATGGAGAGACCCGGGGCAGGGATGGGCTGCCCGGGACAGGGATAGACAGCCCGGGACAGGGATAGACAGCCTAGGACGGAGCCGGGCAGCCCGGGACAGGGATGGGCAGCCCGGGTCAGATCCGCGGCCACCGGAGCCGCTCGGGCCCGCTCGGGCCGGGCAGGGCCCGGTAGGGCTGGGTTGGGCAGGGCCCGTCCCGCCGGGGGGAACGGAAAGCGGGGGGACTCGGGCCCATCCCGGAGCCCCGGTCCCAGGGCACTTCCGGCGCGGCAGCCAATGAGCGCTCCGAGCCCCACGTGACCGGCGCCCGTGGCCGCCAAGATGGCGCTGTCCGGGGCCGCCGCCCGCGGGGGGCTCTGGCGCCTCGGCCCCGCCGCCCTCAGCCCCCCCCGGGGCCGCCTGGAGCCGCGGCTCGCTCTGGGCCTCTACAGGTGAGCGGGGACCCCCGCGGGGCGGCCGAGCCCCGGGACACCGGCCGGGACACCCCCCCGTAGGGAGAGCCGCTCCTGACGCAGCCGCGATCCTCCCCAGTACCGAGCCCGCAGTCGGGACCGCTCGCCCAATTCCCCTCCCTTTTACCCCCCTCCTCGTCTCCCGTTACCCCCGGTGCTGCCCGTGTCCCCCCCACCCCTTCCCCAGCCCTCGGTGCCCCCCCGTTATCTCAGAGCCTCCCCGTTCCCGCGGGGCCGTTCCTCCCCCGGTGCCGCCCTCCCCCGTCCCCTGCCGACCCCCCCGGTGCCCGGCTCGGCAATTCTGGACCCAAGCGGGGCCCCTCGAACCCTCCCGACCCCGATTCCCGCCCCAGCCGTGGCTCGGGGGGCTCCCAGCTCCCCTCTCCGCCTCCCCGGGAGCCTCAGAGGCGGCCGGAGCTGACGCGGGGGGCGCGGGGCAGGGTCCAGGTGTGTTGGCAGCTGCGCAGGTGCCCGGTGCGTTCGCTCTCCTCCCGCGCCGCCTCCCGCGCCCTCGTGGCCGCCGCGGCCGCCGCAGCCCGGCGGGTCAGCGCCCGCTACGAGCGGTACCTGGAGAGGAGCTTCCCCCGCTTCTACGTCCTGCACAGCACCTTCAAATCAGGTGAGATCTGGGGCTGGGGGCACACGGGGAGCTCCGGGAGAGAGGGGGTCCCAACAGGTGGGGCTGAGAGAGGGTGGGGTGTTGTGAAAAGGGGAGCCCAGGTGGATCCTGAAAGGGGGGTGCTGGTGGGGGAGTGCAAACATCGGGGTCCTAAAAGAGCAGATCCCAAATGGAGGGATCCCTACAGGTGGGGCCAGAAAAGTGGGGCTGACAGAGGGAGGGGAGTTGTGAAAAGGGGATCCCAGGAGGTGAATCCTGGTGGTTATGGGGGAATCCAAACATTGGGGTCCCCAAAGGGGAGGGATCCCAACAGGTTGGGCTGAAAGAGGGTGGGGAGTTCCAAAAAGGGGATCCCAGGAGGTGAATCCTGGTGCTGATGGGGGGAGTCCAAGCATTGGGGTCTCAAAAGAGAAAGTCCCAAACAGAGGGATCCCAACAGGTGGGGCTGAAAGAGGGTGGGGAGTTCCAAAAAGGGAATCTCAGGAGGTGAATCCTGGTGCTGGTGGGGGAGTCCAAACATCGGGGTCCCAAAAGAGAAGGTCCCAAAGGGGAGGTTCCAGCAGGTGGGGCCAAAAAACTGGGGCTGGGAGAGGGAGAGGTGTTGCAAAAAGGGGATCCCAGGAGGTGAATCCTGGTGGTTATGGGGGAGTCCAAACATCAGGGTCCCAAATGGAGGGATCCCAACAGGTGGGGCCAAAAAAGTGGGGCTGAGAGAGGGTGGGGTGTTGCAAAAAGGGGATCCCAGGAGGTGAATCCTGGTGCTGATGGGGGAGTGCAAACATCGGGGTCCCAAACAGGGTGGTCCCAACAGGAGGGCACGGTTTGGAAAGGGGGCAGTGGCTGCCCCGCCTGTCCCCTGCCTCGGGGGGAACCTGTCCCCTTCCCCGGCGGGGGATCAGCCCCTGAGGCTGCCCTGTCCCTGCAGGAATCCAGGCTCTGTTCCTGGAGGTGAAGGAGATCCTGAGGATCAAGGCCAAGATGTGGCAGCAGAGGCTGAGCTCGCAGCAGCTCCCGTACCGCGAGATGGAGCGGCTGCGCCAGGTGAGCTCCCGGGGGCTGCCTGCCCTGGGCTGCTCCGTGCTCCTGTTCCCTGCCTCAGAACAGGGATTGGGAGCTGCAGGCAGCACCGGCGTGGGGGCTCAGGCCCTTTGGTGGCCGGTGCTGACTCTGCTCCCTCCTGCTGGAGGCAGTTCCGCAGGGACCTCATCAAGGCCATTCCCATCGGGATCATCGCCATCCCCCCCTTCGCCAACTTCCTGGTCCTCGTCCTCATGTGAGTACCTGGCTGTCCCCATCCTTGGGCTCTCTGATCCCTAAATTCTGTGCACTTGGGGTTTCTGGAGGCAGGAATCTGCTCGGGCTCTCCCTGTGAGTGTGAGGACAAACTCCTGAGTGCTTGCAGCGCTCAGCACGGGGTCAGGAGCTGCTCTCATGAGGCTGGGACGCTGTGCAGGGTTCATTATTGTACTGGGACTGAGACTGGGACTGGGACTGGGACTGGGACTGAGACTGGGACTGGGACTGAGACTGGGACTGGGACTGAGACTGGGACTGAGACTGGGACTGAGACTGGGACTGGGACTGAGACTGAGACTGGGACTGAGACTGGGACTGAGACTGGGACTGGGACTGGGACTGAGACTGGGACTGAGACTGGGACTGGGACTGGGACTGAGACTGGGACTGAGACTGGGACTGGGACTGGGACTGAGACTGGGACTGAGACTGGGACTGAGACTGGGACTGGACGGGGGACTGGGACTGAGACTGGGCAGACTGGGACTGGACTGGGACTGGAGAACTGGGACTGGGACTGGGACTGACTGGGACTGGGACTGGACTGGGACTTGAGACTGGGACTGAGACTGGGATGGGAACTGGATGGACGACTGGGACTGGGGACTGACTGACTGCAGACTGGACGGACTGAGCTGGGACTGAGAGACTGGGACTGGGACTGGGACTGGGACTGGGACTGGGACTGGGACTGGGACTGGGACTGGGACTGAGACTGGGACTGGGACTGGGACTGGGACTGAGACTGAGACTGAGACTGAGACTGAGACTGAGACTGAGACTGGGACTGGGACTGAGACTGGGACTGGGACTGAGACCGGGACCGGGACCGGGACCGAGACCGAGACCGAGACCGAGACTGAGACTGAGACTGGGACCGAGACTGAGACTGGGACTGGGACTGCTCCAGAGCACTCTGGGACTGCTGCTCAGACTGCTCCTATGGCTGCTGCTGTGGCTACTGCCATGGCTACTGCCCCATGGCCACTGCCCCATGGCCACTGCCCCATGGCTACTGCCCCATGGCTACTGCCCCATGGCCACTGCCCCATGGCCACTGCCCCATGGCTACTGCCCCATGGCTACTGCCCCATGGCCACTGCCCCTGGCCACTGGCCACTGCCCCATGGCCACTGCCCCATGGCCTGCCCCACTGCCCCATGGCCACTGCCCCATGGTCACTGCCCCATGGCCACTGCCCCATGGCCACTGCCCCATGGCTGCCATGGCTACTGCCCTATGGCCACTGCCCTATGGTCACTGCCCCATGGCCACTGCCCTATGGCCACTGCCCCATGGTCACTGCCCCTATGGTCACTGCCCCTATGGCCACTGCCCCATGGCCACTGCCCCATGGTCACTGCCCCATGGCCACTGCCCCATGGCCACTGCTATGGCCACTGCCCCTATGGCCACTGCCCCATGGCCACTGCCCTATGGTCACTGCCCCATGGCCACTGCCCCATGGCCACTGTGCAGTGCAAATTCCCTTTATCCCATCCCACACGCAGGATGTGCCATCATCTAAACGAGAAAGATAAACAATACCCTATAAGGTCACCAAGTACAATACTCATGCAGGTCCAGAAGGCCACAAAGCCATGCTCCTCTTTGCCATGCCCATCCCTGGTGCCCTGGATGTGCTTCCTGGGCACCTCTGGGCCAGGGAAGAGGCTCCCTCTGGGCATTCCAGGCTGCTTTTCTAGAACACACACAGTGGAACCCTGCAGCCCCCATCTTTGGAGTCTCTGATCCCGAAATTCTCTGCACTGGGGGTTTTTGGAGGCAGGAATCTCTCCCTCTCAGTGTAAGGACAAACTCCTGAGTCCTGAGGAGCTGGATTTGCAATCCTGGGCCCGGTGTCCCACCCAGAGAAATCGTGGAATCAATTAAAATAATTCAATAAAATAAATAATAGTATTGATATTTAAGATAAAAATTAAAGAAATTTATTAAAATATTAATACACAATAATAATGAAATTAAAAGCCCTGGGGTTTTGCAGTTCTGCTGCCCATCCCCCCCTGCCCCCAGTGCTCCAGGTCCTGGCTGATGTCCCCCTTTGTGACCTCAGCTCAGAGGGGACGTGGGAAATGTGGCTCTGCTGGAGAACAGATCCCCAGAGGGATGAGCCAGGCTGGATCTGTGGGATCGAGGGCATGGGGAGTGACCAGGCCGAGCGCCAGCTCCCGCCCTTGGCTCACCATGGAACGCTGCAGGCTGGGGACAGAGCAGCAGGAAAGGACCTGGGGGGCTGGACACGAGCTCAGGTGGGCAGGGAGGCCACAGGCACGTGGCTTGTGGCAGCCACAGCGTGGCCATGGGCGTCCTGCTGTGCTGGGCACTGCTGGGTGAGGCCCCAGCCTGGATCCTGGGCTCAGTTTTGGGTCCCCAGTGCAGGACAGGGAGGGGCTGGAGCGTGTCTGGAGCTGGGGAAGGGGCTGGAGCAGCAGGAGAGGCTGAGGGATGTGAGGGGGCTCAGCCTGGAGGAAAGGAGGCTCAGGGGGGACCTTGTCACTGCCCACAGGAGGGGACAGCCAGGGGGGGACAGGCTCTGCTCCCAGGGGACAGGACCAGAGGAAACAGCCTTGAGGGGAGGTTTGGGTTGGATTTTAGGGAAAATTCCTCATGGAAGAGGCACTCCTGTGTTGGCCTCGGGGAATCCCCATCCCTGGGGGATTTCACAGCTGTGGCATGTGGCACTTGGGGACACGGGGCCGGACCTGGTGACCTCAGGCTTTTCCAGCCTTAATGATTCCCTGATTCCTGCCCCTTTGGGAATGATGCCTCTTGGATCAAACTGTGCTGCCCCAGCCCAGGGCTTTCCTTGGCCTCTCCCCTCCCTGAACCCCTGAACCCCTGAACCTCTGAACCCCTGAATCCCCGAATCTTCGAATCCCTGAACCTCTGAACCTCTGAATCCCCAAATGCCCAAATCCTCAAATCCCTGAACCTCTGAATCCCTGAATCCCCAAATGCCCAAATCCTCAAATCCCTGAACCTCTGAATCCCTGAACCTCTTGAACCTCTGAACCCCTGAATCCCCGAACCCCTGAATCCCCGAACCCCTGAATCCCCAAATCCCTGAACCTCTGAACCCCTGAATCCTTGAACCCTTGAATCCCCGAATCCCCGAATCCCTGAATCCCTGAATCTCTGAATCCCTGAATCCCCAAATCCCTGAATCCCTGAATCCCCAAATCCCCAAATCCCTGAACCCCTGAATCCCTGAATCCTTGAACCTCTGAATCCCTGAATCCCCAAATCCCCGATTCCCCGAATCCCTGAATCCCTGTCTCCTGCCTTCTTCCAGGTATTTCTTCCCCCGGCAGCTCCTGATCCGCTACTTCTGGACCCCGCAGCAGCAGGAGGAGTTCCTGGAGATCTACGACTGCATCCGCAGGGGCTCCTACCCGGCCGTGCTGCGGAGCCTGGCGCTGGCAGCGGGGGCCCTGCCCGAGCCCCAGCCCCGCCAGCTGCTGCAGCAGCTCTGTGCCCAGGTACAGCCCCCTCCCCAGTGCCACTGCCACCCCTGGGGGCTGTGGGAGGTGGTGTCACCTGTCTGAGGTGTCACCTCCACCCCTGGGGGCTGTGCGAGGTGGTGTCACCTGTTAGAGGTGTCACATCAACCCCTCAGGGCTGTGGAAAGTGTTGTCACCTGTCAGAGGTGTCACTGCCACCCCTGGGGGCTGTGCCAGGCGCTGTCACCTGTCAGAGGTGTCACTGTCACCCCTGGGGGCTGTGCCAGGCGCTGCCACCTGTCAGAGGTGTCACTGTCACCCCTGGGGGCTGTGCGAGGTGGTGTCACCTGTCAGAGGTGTCACTGTCACCCCTGGGGGCTGTGGAAGGTGTTGTCATCTCTCAGAGGTGTCACTGTCACCCCTGGGGGCTGTGGAAGGTGTTGTCACCTCTCAGAGGTGTCACCTCCACCCCTGGGGGCTGTGGAAGGTGTTGTCACCTGTCAGAGGTGTCACTGTCACCCCTGGGGGCTGTGGGAGGTGTTGTCACCTGTCAGAGGTGTCACTGTCACCCCTGGGGGCTGTGGAAGGTGCTGTCACCTGTCAGAGGCGTCACTGCCACCCCTGGGGGCTGTGCCAGGTGCTGCCACCTGTTAGAGGTGTCACTGTCACCCCTGGGGGCTGTGGAAGGTGTTGTCACCTGTTAGAGGTGGCACCTCCACCCCTCAGGGCTGTGGAAGGTGTTGTCACCTGTCACCTCCACCCCTGGGGGCTGTGGGTGGTGTTGTCACCTGTTAGAGGTGTCACTGTCACCCCTCAGGGCTGTGGGAGGTGTTGTCACCTCTCAGACGTGTCACTGTCACCCCTGGGGGCTGTGCCAGGTGCTGACACCTCTCAGAGGTGTCACCCCTCTATCCTAGAGGCTGTGCAAGGTGTGTCCTCTCAGGGTGTCCCTTCTATTTCTCAGGGCTGCAGCAGGAGGTGCTGTCACCTGTTAGAGTGTCACTGCCACCCTGGGGGTGGCTGTGCCAGGTGCTGCCACCTCTCAGAGGTGTCACTGTCAGCCCTCAGGGCTGTGGGAGGTGGTGTCACCTGTCAGAGGTGTCACCTCCACCCCTGGGGGCTGTGGAAGGTGTTGTCACCTGTCAGAGGTGTCACTGCCACCCCTGGGGGCTGTGCCAGGTGCTGCCACCTCTCAGAGGTGTCACTGTCATCCCTCCGGGCTGTGGGAGGTGGTGTCACCTGTCAGAGGTGTCACTGTCACCCCTGGGGGCTGTGGGAGGTGTTGGGGGCTGTGCCAGGTGCTGCCACCTCTCAGAGGTGTCACTGTCAGCCCTCAGGGCTGTGGGAGGTGGTGTCACCTGTCAGAGGTGTCACCTCCACCCCTGGGGGCTGTGGAAGGTGTTGTCACCTGTCAGAGGTGTCACTGCCACCCCTGGGGGCTGTGCCAGGTGCTGCCACCTCTCAGAGGTGTCACTGTCATCCCTCAGGGCTGTGGGAGGTGGTGTCACCTGTCAGAGGTGTCACTGTCACCCCTGGGGGCTGTGGGAGGTGTTGTCACCTGTCAGAGGTGTCACTGTCACCCCTGGCGGCTGTGGGAGGTGTTGTCCCCTCTCAGAGGTGTCACTGTCACCCCTGGGGGCTGTGGGAGGTGGTGTCAGAGGTGTCACTGCCACCCCTGGGCGCTGTGGGAGGTGGTGTCAGAGGTGTCACTGTCACCCCTGGGCGCTGTGGGAGGTGTTGTCACCTCTCAGAGGTGTCACTGTCTCCCCCGGGGGCTGTGGGAGGTGGTGTCAGAGGTGTCACCTGTGCTCCCGGGGCTCTTGCAGGTGCAGGGAGGAGCCCGGCCCCACCTGGCCCAGCTCTTGGCCGTCAGGAGTTTGTTCTCGGGGTCTCTGCTGGCGCTGAACAGGCTCCAGGTGGATCACGTGGTGAGTTCAGCTCAGCCCAGGTGCTGACCCCGCTCAGGTGGGCCCAGAACCCATCCAGGTGCACCTGAGGTGCCCTTGGGTCCTGGGCTCGTCCCCACACTGGCAGCAGGTGAGGGGGGCTCAGGTGAGACCCCACCTGCAGTGCTGCCTCCAACTCTGGGACCCCCAATGTTAGAAGGTTCTGGAAAGAATCCAGAGGAGGATTTGGGGAAGGAAGGCACTGGGAGGGATTTCCCCATCCCTGGACGTGTTCAGGGCCAGGTTGGAGCCACCTGGGCAGGTGGAAGTGCCTGAAGGGGTCCCAGGGCTGCTTCAGGAGGGGCTGGAGCTCTCACAGGTGCCCTTGTCCTGCAGAGAGCCCTGAGCCAGGTGCTGTTCCTGACCCCGCACCTGCCGGCCTTCTTCCTGCGGCACCGCCTGCGGAGCCACCTCCTGGAGATCCGGCACCTGGACCGGGCCCTGCTGCACCTGGGGCTGGGGCAGCTCTCTGAGGAGGAGCTGCGAGCGGTGAGGACACCTCAGCACCTCTGTCCCCACGGGCTGGTGGCACCTCAGGTGTCCCCAGCACGGCCCCGGGGCACAGGGCTGCTCTGTGTGGGGAAGGTGTTCTCCACACCGGGGGCGGGGGGCAGTTCCCCTCTTCTCCTCCCCTCCTCGGGGGGATCCTGGTGCAGGATCCTGGGGTGGTGAGGAGTTCTGTGCCCACCCCTGAGCGTGTCCCTGTGTCCCCAGGCCTGTTACCTGCGCGGGCTCAACTCCACTCACCTGGGCAGGGCCGAGTGCCGAGCGTGGCTGGAGCAGTGGCTCGGGCTCTCCTGTGAGCTCCAAGGTACCTTTGGGAGGGGGGGGTGACACCCAAAAGCCTTCTCTGGGCACAGAGGGGGGAATTTTGGGGTGATGGAGGGACTTTGTCCCAGTCTAGGCTCGCCCCCACCCCTGTGCCCAGGTGTCCCTGTCCCACAGAGCCCTGGTGGCAGATTGCAGCCCGAGGAAAGGGAAAGAGGAGGGGGAGGGAAATGTGGGACAGGGAAAGGGAGACAGGAGGGGGAGGGAAATGTGGGATGAGGAAAGGGAAACAGGAGAGGGAGGGAAATGTGGGACAGGGAAAGGAAAGCAGGAGGGGGAGGGAAATGTGGGATGAGGAAAGGGAAACAGGAGTGGGAGGGAAATGTGGCCCCAGGAGCCCAGTGCTCCCCCCATGCCCATCCCAGTGTTCCCAGTCTGCCAAGTTCCCATCTCAGTGCTGCCCAGTGTCCCCAGAACCCCCCCCCGCCGTGCCCACCACAGGGCTCCCAGTCCACCCATGCCCACCCCAGCACCCCCAATGTCCCCCAGTGCCACTCCCAGCTCTCCCAGTCTGCCCAGTGCCCCCCCCCAGTGCCTGTCCCAGTGCTCCCAGTCTCTGACCCTGCTCCTGTGCTCTTCCAGCTTCCGAAGCTTCTCTGCTGGCCCACAGCATGGTCCTGCTGTCCCTCAACTACAGCCGGCCCCCGAAGTGACAGCCCCGAGTCCCCGAGCCCGGCCTGGAGCGCTGCTGGAGCAGGGAGTGGCAGCTGCGTGTCCCTGCCCTCAGCCCTGAGCCCCGAGCCGGTGATTCCCAGGCTGGAGCTGCCAAAAGCCCGGCGTTCGGCTGAGCTGGAGCCGGGCGTGTCCTTCCTTTGGAGCCCTCGGAGTGGCCGCGGGGCACGGCCAGGAGAGGTGGCCGCGTTGTTCCACTAATTAACTGCATCCCGTTAATTATGGGAGGTTGTGAGCGGCTCCCTGAGCTGGGGGTGCTCCCGTGGGATCTGGTGGATGCTTCCCGTGGGATTTTGTGACTGCTGCTGGCTGGAGGCTTTTCCTCTGCTCCTTTTCTCCACTGAACAGTCTTAAACACCACACCCCGCCTTCAGGGGTGCAGAATCGCCCTCAAATTCCCCCCAGAGCTTCCCAAATCCCCAAATCCCGAGAGCCTCGTGGGGTTCTGGGGTTTGGCCAGAGCAGGAGGATGGGTGAGGGGGGGGTCAGGGCTGGGGTCACTGCTGACCCCACCCCGGGGGTGGGAAGGGCCGAGTGGGGGGGCCCAGGACTGCACCCCCCCAAATTCAGCCTTCTTGAAGCCTCTCAGACCTTTCCCCCCCTGCATTTCCCACTCCAGGGGTTTTGGGGGTTAAACCCCCCCTGCCCCGCCCTGCATGAGGAATTCCTGCTGGCAAGTGACCCCGGTTTGGGGTGGTTTATTAAAGCCTAAAGGAATTGGTGGCTCCAGTGTCTTTGGGGGGGCACCTCTTGGTGGCTCCGTGTGCCCCCACGAGGGGACAGGGGCGTGGGGACACCTGGGACGTTTCACTTTTGAAGCAGATTTGGGGTAGAATGGGGTAGGACCCATCCCCCTTCCTCACCACTTCCTGCTGCTTTTTGTGGATTTTAGAGGCCCCACCTTGAGAAATTCACAGGTGGAGGGGTATTTAAAGCTCTTTTCAGCCACAACTCACACCTAATTTAACCATTTGTGTTCTTTTTCCACTTAACTCTTCCCCTTAAATGCAGCGTTGTTCAGGAAAAAGAGCAGGCACGGCTGGAAAAAAACCACAGTATTGAGGAGAAGCTTTGGATTCCCAAAATTTGGGAAAATAAAAATGAAAAATCCAGTGGGAGCTGGGAGGATTTTGGGAGGGCACCCGGGGTTTGTGGTGCAGGGGGACTCAGAAGCACCAGGATCAACCAGGACCTGGTGTTAGTGTGGATTAAATCCAATAAAAATTGTATTAAAATGCAGAGATACCCTTGGGTTCCCCCAGGAGCACTGAAATCCGGGTAAAAGCAGAATAAACTCTGGTAGTTCTTGTTTTTTGGGACCCCACCTCGGGTCAGATGTGGAGTCACCCCCTCCAGGACACGGGGATGGGGGGAGCTGGGGATGAAAAATATGGGAAAATAAGGATTTTGAGCCTCAGCCCCCGTGTCACCTCTGACACTGGAGAAATGGGTGCTGATGTCTTCTCAAATGGGTTTTGAGCCTCAGCCCCCGTGTCACCTCTGACACTGGAAAAATGGGTGCTGATGTCTTCACAAATGGGTTGTGATGGGTGGGAATCTTCAATGAGAGAATGTCTGGAAGAGCCGGTGGAAGGAGGCGTGGGGGGGCTCTGCACAGACCTCGGGCTGCTGGGGTGGTTTGAACATTTGAACTCCGGAATTTCAGGGTGAGGGGACAAATGGGTCCGTGCAAAGGGCACTGCAGAGCCCAGACGGGCTGAACTTTGGGAATTTGGGGGAAAGGATTCGTGTTCAGAGGGGGGATGTGGGGCTGAAGGTTCCTGGTACCTCAGGCAGGGGGAAAGGAAGAGGGCAGCGGGAATTTCGGCCGGGGATTTGGGATAAAAGGGAGAGGACAGGAGTGCGGCCGGGAATTTGGGATAAAAGGAAGAGGGCAGCGTTCGGCCGGGAATTTGGGATAAAAGGGAGAGGACAGGAGTGCGGCCGGAGTTTGGGATTAAAGGAAGAGGGCAGGAGTGCGGCCGGGAATTTGGGATAAAAGGAAGAGGACAGGAGTGCGGCCGGAGTTTGGGATTAAAGGAAGAGGGCAGGAGTGCGGCCGGGAATTTGGGATAAAAGGAAGAGGGCAGCGCTCGGCTGGAGTTTGGGATTAAAGGAAGAGGGCAGGAGTGCGGCCGGGAATTTGGGATAAAAGGAAGAGGGCAGCGAGCGGCCGGGAATTTGGGATAAACGGAGGCTGCGCCCTCCGAGTCCTCGAGATAAAAACCCCACGGGCGCGCGGCTTAAGGGACTCTCTCCCTTAATTCGAATAAAGTTTCAGGGCTGCTCTGTCTCTTGTGGACATTGGCTTTTCACAGCGTGGCTTTTTGTCCCATCTCTCAGCCCTGTCACCCCTCAGCCCGGTGTCACCTCTCAGCCCTGTCACCCCTCAGCCCGGTGTCACCTCTCAGCCCTGTCACCCCTCAGCCCGGTGTCACCTCTCAGCCTACTGTCACCTCTCAGCCCGGTGTCACCTCTCAGCCCTGTCACCCCTCAGCCCGGTGTCACCTCTCAGCCTACTGTCACCTCTCAGCCCGGTGTCACCTCTCAGCCTATTGTCACCTCTCAGCCCCTGTCGCTTCTCAGCGGTGTTACCTCTCAGCCCGGTGTCAGCCCTCAGTCCCGTGTCACCCCTCAGTCCCGTGTCACCTCTCAGCCCATGTCATCTCTCAGCCCTGTCACCCCTCAGTCCCGTGTCACCCCTCAGTCCCGTGTCATCTCTCAGCCCTGTCACCTCTCAGCCCTTGTCGCTTCTCAGCCCTGTCACCTCTCAGCTCTGTCACCACATCCTGGTGACACCACGCCAGCAGTGAGGGCGGGGGGGGGAAGGTGCCACCCCGAGCCCTGCTCGTGCGTGCTGGTGACACGAGCGGGGCCGCGCTGTCCCCGCGGGCCGGGGGCGATGCTGCCGGGGTGGCGGTGGCGCCGGGCCGGCCCCGCCGTGTCGCTGCGGGCGCTGTACGGTTACCGGTACCGGGCGGAGGACGGGCGGGACGTGGCCGTGACCGCGGGCGAGCGGCTGCTGCTGCTCCGCAGGGCCACCCCGGACTGGTGGCAGGTGCGGCGGCCCGGGGACCCCCCCTGGGCGCGCCCCTTCTTCGTCCCCGCCGCTTACGTGGCTGAGGAAGAGCCCGGTGACAGCGGGACCCAGAGCCCGGGGACCCCCGAGGGTGAGTGGGGCGGGGGGCACGGGCTGGGGCCGTGGGGCTGGCACGGGAATGGGCTTGGGGGGCACTGGGAGAGCGGAGCTGTGGGGCTGGGAGGGCACTGGGAGCTCAGGGTGGGGGCCGCAGCGCTGAGGGTGCTGGGCTGGGGGCACTGGGGACCCCTTTGGGGACACATTGGGGCTGGGGACACGGGGGACCCCTTTGGGCTCGGAGTCGCCCGTGAGGGACACAAAGTGCCACAGGTGGGGGGCACACAGGGCTGGGGACACACTGGGAGCACTGGGAACACACTGGGGGGACACTGGGGACACTGGAGCTGGGGCGCAGGGAGGGGTCTGTGCTCCCCCCCTGCTGCACTGAGGATGATTTTGGGTGGGTGGGTGCACTTCTCTTTGCCCCCAGGCCTGGGGGTGCCCCAGTGCTGCTCACGGGAGGTTCTGGGTGTCCCCCCCAGGTCCCCCCCGTGCCGTGAGCCCCAGCACCAGCCCGCTGCCGGACGGGGCCCCCCATTCCCCCCCGCGGTGCCAGTCCCCGCAGGACACTGGGGTGAGTGGGGCCGGGTGACCCCTCGGACACCCCGTGCCCCCCCCGGCACCCCGTGCCCCCCTCGGAGCCCCCCCGGGGCTGTGCCGGGGGTCCCTTGCCCTGTGCCCCCCCCGCCTTGGCACCCTCCTTTCCTCACCCCCCCCTCACCCCCCTGCCCCAATGTCCTCCCTGCACCCCCAAATCCCCTCGCACCCCAAACCTCACCCCGCCCCCGCGCCCTTTCCGCTCGCCGGGGCAGCGGAGGAAGCGGGGGCGGGGGGGATTGGGGGGGCCGAGCTGCGGGGGGTTTGGGGGGCACTGGGGGGGCTGAGGGGGCAGGAGGGGCCCGGGGGGGGCAGGGCAGGGGGGCATTGGGGGTTATGGGGTGGGGGGCACAGGGGCACAGCAGGGACTGGGGGCGCTGCTCCTGTGCCCCACCCAGCTCAGCTCCTGCCCCCCCAGGTGCCCCCCCCGGGCCCCGCCACGAACGGGAAGCACCGGGCGCCCCCCCCCGTTCCGACGGGGCCCCCCCTGCAGATTTTGGGGTCCTGGGAGCGGCACCGGGACCCCGAGAGCGGCCGCTGCTTCTTCTACAGCCCCGAGAGCGGCACCAGCTCCTGGAAACCCCCGCGGCTGCACCGGGGCCGGGGGGACACCGGGACCCCGAACCAGGTGGGCACGGGGGAGCGGGGCACGGGGGTGGGCACGGGGGGGGGGCACCGGGGTGGGCGGGGTGGGCGGGGGCACCGGGGGTGGGCGGGAGCGGGGGCACGGGGACTGGGCAGGGAGCGGGGGCACCGGGGGTGGGCACGGGAGCGGGGGGCACCGGGGGTGGCAGGGAGGGGGGGCACGCGGGTGGGAGCGGGAGCGGGGGCACGGGGGTGGGCACGGGAGCGGGGGGACCGGGGGTGGGCAGGGGGGCACCGGGGGTGGGCACGGGGGGAGCCGTGGTGCCCCTGGTGAGCTCTGCACCCCCAGCCCCCCACGCGTCCCCAGCAGATCCGATGCCACCCTCGTGTCGCCCTCGCCCCGCGTGGTGCCCCCCTGTCCCCCAGTGTCCCCTGTCCTGCCCTGCCCTTCCCCCTTTTGCCCCCCACTCCCAAATGACCCCCCCAGTATTTCCTGTTCCCATCCTGGAGGGGTGGGGGGGGATCTGGGCGTGGAAAGGGGCGCGGGTGGGTAACGGGGAGCACTGGGGAGGGTACCAGGGGGATCCCCCCACATTGTCCCTCCCCCCCAGCAGGTGACACTCGGCCAGACCCGCACCCAGCACAGCCCTGAGGACCCGGGAGCCGCCTCCGCCCGTGAGTGGAGATGCCAGGGGGGCACAGGGGGCTCGGGGAGGGACAGAGGGCTCGGGGGTGACAGGGGGCTCGGGGAGGGCACAAGGGACACAGGGGGCTCGGCGCTGACCCCTCCCATGGCTGGGGCACAGCACCGAGGTCACCCAGCAGGGCAGGAGGCTCAGGTGGGGGTGTGGGGAGGGGAGGGGGTGGGACTGGGGGTCCTCCAGGCTGGGGGACTCGGGGGGGGGCTCTCAGGCCGGGCTGTGCCAGGCTGGGCTCTCGGGGGTGTCCTGGGGTCCCTGGGGGTGGAGGGCCGTGCCAGCCTGGGGGAGGGGGTCACACCTGGGGTGCTGCCGGTGCCCAGTGGGGCTTTGCTGGGGTGGGCGTTGGGCACCCCCCGTTGTGCGGGGTTTGGGGGTGCCCCTCACCTGCGGCCCCAGGAACAGCTGGGGGGGCTCCTGGGTGGCAACAACCTCGCTGCCCAGGGGCCAGGACAGGAGTCGGGGGGAGTGGGGGGCACAGGGGGTGACCCTGAGGCACTGGGAGTGGGGGGCATGGCAGGCACAGGGGGAGAGGGCTGTGAGGGAGTTTGGGGTGCTCTGGAGGGATTGGGGGGGTTCTGGAGGGGTTTGGGGTGCTCTGGAGGGATTGGGGGGTTCTGGAGGGTTTGGGGTGCTTGGAGGAATGGGGGGTTTGGGGGGTTTGGGTGCTCTGGAGGGATTGGGGGGACAGTGGAGAGGTTTGGGGTGCTCTGGAGGGATTGGGGGGGTTCTGGAGGGGTTTGGGGTGCTCTGGAGGAATGGGGGGGGTTCTGGAGGGGTTTGGGGTGCTGTGGAGGGATTGGGGGGGTTCTGGAGGGGTTTGGGGTGCTCTGGAGGGATTGGGGGGACAGTGGAGAGGTTTGGGGTGCTCTGGAGGGATTGGGGGGGTTCTGGAGGGGTTTGGGGTGCTCTGGAGGGATTGGGGGGACAGTGGAGGTGCAGGGCACAGACACCCCTGACTCCTGGTGCCCCACAGTGCCTGGGCTGCAGCTCCCCAAGAGCTGAGTGGGTTTTGGGGGGCTTTGCTGCCCTGGGCCCCTGACCCCCCGGGGCTGGAGGAAGGTGCTCCAGGTGAGTGGGCTGGGACCCCAGGGAATGGGACCCCAGGGACCGGGACCCCAGGGAATGGGACCCCGGGCCGGGGGGTTGGGGTGCCTCAACCATGGCCTGGGGGCTCTCCAGGCCAGCCCAGGGTGTCCCTGCACACACAGGGTCCCCAAAACCGAACAGGAATTGCTCCTCGTGTCCTTCCCTGGGGCATGGGGGGATGGGGGCAGCACAGACCCCCCTGGGTTAGGGGCACCAGCACAGTCCCAGTGCTCCCATTTCAACGTGTCCCAGTGCCCCCCATCCCAGCGTGCCCAGTGCCCCCCATCCCAGCGTGCCCAGTACCCCCAGTGCCCCTTCCCAGTGCCCTCCATCCCAGTGTGCCCAGTGCCCCTTCCCAGTGCCCCTTCCCAGTGCCCCTTCCCAGTCCCCCATCCCAGTGTGCCCAGTGCCCCCAGTGCCCCTTCCCAGTGCCCCCATCCCAGTGTGCCCAGTGCCCCCATCCCAGTGCCCCCCATCCCAGTGCCCCCAGTGCCCCCATCCCAGTGTGCCCAGTTGTTGATTTCATTGTTAATTTTTATTATCAATGTTATTATTAATATTATCATTCATATCCACATTTTAATTTCTTTTATTCACAGTCTTTATTTAGATTTTTTTATTTTTAATGATCATTTATATATTTTTTAATTCCCTTTATTATTTTTTTTTTTATTGCAGACCAATCTGCCCCCCCAGTCCCTGCTCAGACCCCAAACCCCACTGTGGAGGGGGCCGTGTCCCCAGTGCCCAGGACCCGCTGTCCCCACCCTGTCTGGGGACACGGGGACACGAGGAGCTCCAGGGCTGGTCTGGGGTGGTGTTCAAAGCATTGGGGACATTTGTGTCCCGTCCTTCCCGGAGCCGGGTTTGCCCCACAAAACCCTGCCTGGAGGGGTTTGGGGAGCACCAGTGGGTGACCCCATTTCCCGGGGGGGGGGACGGGCAGGAGGCAGCAGCTGCCGTGGGGGGGGGGTGAGGGTCATGAAGGAGCGGTGACAATGACAGACAGTGACCGTCTGACCCTGCGACCCCCACACCGTGGAACCACAGCCCGGACTGGGCAGAACCACAGCCCGGACTGGGCAGAATCACAGCCCGGACTGGGAAGAACCACAGCCCGGACTGGGCAGAATCACAGCCCGGACTGGGCAGAACCACAGCCCGGACTGGGCAGAACCACAGCCCGGACTGGGCGGGATGGGGTCTGCGAGCTCAGCTCCCCCTCCCTGCCACGGCCAGGGCCACCTCCCGCTGTCCCAGGCTGCTCCAGACCCCATCCAGCCTGGCCTTGGGCACTGCCAGGGATCCAGGGGCAGCCACAGCAAATCTGAGAATTCCATCCCAGCCCCTCCCCGCCCTCCCAGGGAACAATTCCTTTCCAATCTCCCATCCATCCCTGCCCTCTGGCACTGGGAGCCATTCCCTGTGTCCTGTCCCTCCATGCCTTGTCCCCAGTCCCTCTCCAGCTCTCCTGGATCCCCTTTAGGCTCTGGAAGGGGCTCCAAGGTCTCTTCAGAGCCTTTTCAGCTCCGGGCTGAGCACCCCCAGCTCTGCCAGCCTGTTCTCATGGCAGAGCGGCTCCAGCCCTCGGAGCAGCCCCGTGGCCTCCTCTGCGTGTCTGTGGGTAAATCCTCAGCCCTGTTGGTGTAAAAAGCAGCTTTGCTTCGTTTCACTCCTGCTCCATGTCCTGATCCATCTCTCTGGGCCAAGGCTGGGCTCCTCTCCCACGTCCTTGGAAGCAATTCTCCTTGGTTTCTTCACTGTCCCTCATCTCCAGCTCCTCCGAGTCCACCAAAAACCAGCTCCTAAACCCGTCAGTGTTGGAAATTATACCTTTCCTAATTATTTTTTTTTTCCAAATTAATGATTTTTATTAGTTTGGAAATGAATTGCTTTAATTATTCATTAATAATGAATAATTATTAAGCCTTAAGCACTGTAATGCTCACTTTAGGCAGCACAAAGCTGAATTTCCTCTCACAGACTGTTGGAGTTTGACTGGAAAATCACTGAAAGTTGGAGCCTTGCTGAACTAACCCTGAAACGTTGATAATAAAAATGAGCTGGGGGAGCTGAAAACTGGACACGAGGGATGCAGAATTTACAGCCCTCCAAGGGAAAAAAAACCCCAGAAGATAAAGAAGAGACTAAGAAAGACAATTCAGGGTGTGCTGGGAACTCCTTACCTGGAAAAAAAAACAGATAATGAAAAGATTGAAACATGTGGATGAATGAGAAACTAGAGATAATAACCAATTAATGCCAATTAATGAAGATAACGTAATTTAGAAGCAATAAACGTTGATATCTTTGTTAGGCAAAAAGGTATCAATAAGTGATGAGTTTTGAGGGAGGGGAGGGGAGGGGAGGGGAGGGGAGGGAAGGGAAGGGAAGGGAAGGGAAGGGAAGGGAAGGGAAGGGAAGGGAAGGGAAGGGAAGGGAAGGGAAGGGAAGGGAAGGGAAGGGAAGGTCAGGAATAGCAAGAATATTTGGGGTAGGGTAGGAGAGACAAGGCAAATCAGGAAAAGGGTAGGCAAGGAAGTCAGACTCAGAGGGGAAACAGGCAAGGCAAAGCAAAGCCCGGAGAAAAGAGGCAGGGAATTTGAGGTGGAGGATGGGTGAGGAAGGCAATGCAAGGCAGCGGAGTGGTAGGAAGGGCAAGGGAAGGACACAAAGGTGTCACTGAGGCAAGGGAAAGGATGGCCAGGCATGGCAGGGAAATGCAAGGTGGGGTGAGAAAGGGAAGGGAACGCAAGAGAGGGGCAAGCAAGGAAGGCAATGGGAATCGAGAGAGGATCAGGCAAGGGAAGAGAAATCCAGGAAGAAATGGGTAGAGGAGTCAAGGAAGCCAACCCTTGCCTTGCCTCGCCTCCCTGCCCCTGCCTGGCCTGCCCATCGCTGGATTTCTCTTCCTCTGCCCTGCCCTGCCCTGCCTGCAATGTCTGGGCCTCCTCTCGCTCACCGCTCCACTGCCTCGCTTTCTTTTCCCCTCATTGCTCTTGCCTTGCATTTCCTGCCTCTCCCTTGACTTGCCTGCAATTGCCTGCGCTTCCATTGCATTGCCTGCATGGACAGCAAGGCAAGGCCAAGGAGCTGCAGGGAAGAAGGTTTCGGGAAGGAAAGGAAAGGAAAGGAAAGGAAAGGAAAGGAAAGGAAAGGAAAGGAAAGGAAAGGAAAGGAAAGGAAAGGAAAGGAAAGGAAAGGAAAGGAAAGGGGGAAATGAAAGGAAAGGGGGAAAGGAAAGGAAAGGAAAGGAAAGGAAAGGAAAGGAAAGGAAAGGAAAGGAAAGGAAAGGAAAGGAAAGGAAAGGAAAGGAAAGGAAAGGAAAGGAAGAAGAGAGAAGACAAGAGAAGAGAAATCAGGAATAGACACAGGATTCAGGAATAGACACAGTGGTGATGAGCTTGAGGAGAAAATGCATCACTCTCCTGACGGCAAAACTGGATCCTGCAGGGTCTGGGCAGGGAATGGAAAAGAATTACATAAATTATTTCCCAGTTCTTTAAACACCCACACTTCAGGCTCCCAGCATCCCTAAACCACGACAGCTCTGACTGGAGCCCAAAGCAGGGAGAATTCCTGCGCTATTTCTGCGGTTAGCTGACGTGCATTGGGTGACAATTCTTTGCAGTGGAACAGACCTGGCTATTATTTCTTCTAACAAAATCTTTATTTCTTCCAACAAAATCTTTATTTCTTCCAACAAAATCTTTATTTCTTCCAACAAAATCTTTATTACTGCTCCAATCTTGTTGGTGTGACAGGAGAAAGTCTCTGGCCGGCAAGGAAAGCTCTCTACTGATACTGAGAGAGATTTGCACCTGCTCCACCTGTGCCCCTCCTTGCATCCTTCCAGCATCTCCCCAGACACCTCTGCAGGTGTTTCCCACCCTCCTCCTCCATCCTCTTCTTTTGTGTCATTTGAGGAGCATGGACTGCACAAGAGGCAGCACCATATTAATATCATGATATTTTAAATCAGGATGATTTAATGATAATCAATGATTTAAGGCTATATTAATTAATGATATTTTGAGTGGTAATGATAGATTAATGATATTTTAAATCAGGATGAATTTCCTGATTTTCTTTCCTTGCCTTAATCCCGGGTTGGGCTCTCTGGACAGAGGTGCTGCTGGGCAGGGAATCTCCTGGGATGCTGCCCCCAGCACAAAGCTCCAGCTGTGCCCCAGGCGGTGGCAGATTTGGGGGGTCAGGCCTGCTGGGAAAAGCTTGTTCACCAGACACAACACACTCACGATGCTGCTCTTCTCTACTTTATTTCCTTTGTTCTATCTCTTAAAAATCGTTAATAAAATGAAAAAAAAGTCAAAGTGGCCACGTGTATTTGCAGTTCTTCAACACCATTCCCCAAGTCAAAAATAGAACAGAAAGCAGCAAAAAGAAACCTCGTCCATAAAACCACCCACACCCACTCCCAAAATCCCCTTCAAAGTCCATCTCGTAGAATCTCATCTAATTTCATTGAATCTCATCTATCATCTACCACTTATCACCTATAATCTCTCATCTACCGTCTAAAATCAATGTATCAATCATCTACCATCTATCACCTATCATTTATCGTCAATCACGTATCATCTAAAATCTATCATCTATCGATCATCTATCAATCACCTACCATCTACCAGCTCTAATAAAGTCTCCGCCCAGAGCCACGAGGGCTCTGAAGCCGCTGGGGCTTCTCAGAGCATCTCGAGGGCCGGGTGGGGCCGTGGCACGGGCAGAGGGACAATCCCCGGCACCGGGACCGTGCCAGCCGCGGGAGCCGCCTGCGGGGGCAGGGAAGGGAATCGGCAGGGCCGGGAGCAGCTCCCCGAGCTCAGCACACGGAGCTGCTCCGCTGTTGGATCCCCCGAGGCGCTGCTGCTGCCTCGTGCCTCAGTTTCCCCCTGGGAATTGCTGGCAGCTGCCCGGTGGGATGAGCGGGGCTGGGCTGGGCTGGGCAGATCTCCTCGGGCTCCAGGCGGTGCTGAAGGGAAGCCAGAAGGCAAAGGGGGAGTTCTTCTCTGCTTTGGTTTTTATTCTATTTCTTAAAAACTGTCAATAAAATGAAAAAAGAGTTTAAAGTGGCCAAGTATGTGTGGAGTTCTTTAACATCATTTCCCGAGCGAAAAACAGAAAGCAGCAAAAGGAAACCTCGTCCATAAAACCATCTACACCCCCCCCAAAGCCTCCCCTAAATCCATCTCTTTGCATCTAATCTAATCTAATCTAATCTCCCATCATCTCCCATCTCCCATCTTTAATAGAGCCTCAAGTGGGCCAGAGAGTCCCAGTCCATGGCATCCCCCTCGGGCAAGGAGGCCTGGATGTTTTCAGCCCCCTGCTCCCCGGGGATGCCACTGGAGAGGTTCTCTCCCATCTCCTCGGGCCAGGCAGCCTCCAGGAAAGCCGTGGCCATCAGGGTCTCGTCCAAGCCCGCCTTGGTGGGGCTGGGCTCGGGGAGGACCTGCCCCGGTGCCGGGTGCAGGGGGAGCGCTGCGGGCTGGCTGCAAGGTGGGAGCTGCCCGAGAGAGGAGAAGTCTCCTTGCTGCGGGGGGATGTCGAGCAGAGCTTCCCAGTCAGTGCCGTCCTTCAGCTCCATCAGCTCGCCCGGCTCCTCCCGGCTCGCCGGGGCACAGCTGGGAAGCCAAGAGGCCTCTGCCGGTGCCGTGGGCCAGGGCTGCTGGGGCTGCTGCTGCCCCGCTTGGTTCTCCGCGGGATTCCAGCTGTGGCTGCTCTCAAACTCTTCGAACTCCCGCAGCAGCCGCTGCAGCTCCGCGCCCACCTCGAGGCTGCTCTGGGAGCGCAAAGCGGCCGGGCTGGGGACACGCCGAGCTCCGTGCTGGGCTCTTCTGCCCGAGGCCGGCGGGATGGGCTCTGGAAGGGCCCCGCGCCCTTTGCTGTTCTTGAGCCACTCGGCGTACTGGGGGTGAAGCTTCCAAAACGCGCCTCTGCCCGGCTCCCCCTTCTCGCGGGGCACCTTGATGAAGCGCTTGTTGATGCACAGGTTGTGCCGGATGGAGCTCTGGATGCAAAAGAGAACAAACCCCGGGGCTGGAGTCCTGCCGGCGGCATCCAGCACGGCCACGGGAGCCTGCAAAGAGCCCCGGGCATCCCAGCCGGGGCTCCAAACCTCCTCTCCTACCTGCCAGCTGGGATCAGTCCTGCGGAAGTAGCAGAAGTTATCGCTGATCCACTTGCAGATGGCAGCCAGGGTGATTTTGGGCTTCTTGCTGGCTTCCATGGCCATGCAGATGAGGGTGGCGTAGGAGTAGGGCGGCTTGACGTGCGCGTTGCTCTTGTAGTCGATGTCCCCCGGGGCCGGAGGGGGCAGGGTCACGGCGGCCGCGCTCGGGCAGGCGGGCGAGGAGGACGCGGCCGTGCGGGAAATGTCGATGTAGGGGCAGAGCTCCTCAGCCGTCAGGGGAAAGCCCGGGCACCGAAAGTCCACCAGGCTCACCAGGTTCTCCCAGATGCTGCAGCGATCCTCGGGGTCCTGGCAGATGGGGCCCAAGCCGATGTGGGCGCCCGTGAGCTCGGCCAGCCACAGCAGGTCTGGCTCGCCACCGTGCCGCTCTTCCTCGCCGCAGCTCGATTGTCCCTGAGCGCTGAGCACGGGGCTGGAGCACACCATGGCTGGCGCTCACGCGAAGGGGAGCCAATGCACCGGGCAGATGCTGCAGGAAGAAGAGGGACAGGGTTGAGCTTCCCCGAGGCGCAGCCGCTGCCCGGCACCCGCACAGGGCTGGGCCTGGGTGCTCCCGGTGCCGCTGGGTGAGACCCGTCCCTGGGCGCTGGGCACGGGAGTAGCAACGCCTGGCCCGGGGGGCTTTAGGAGCTCTGAGCCTCGGGGAAATTTCCTCGAAGACCCGGGCCCCAGAGCCACCCAAAGCCAGCCGGTCTGGCACCGCCCTGAGAGCTTTGGGCCGCAGAAAGAATGAAAGGAACCAACATCCCCTCCCTGCCCTTAAACAACCCAATTCCAGTCCTGCCATCCCACCAAGCAAAATTGTTTCTCCCACCTGCCACGAGTAGCAGGACGAGCTCTCAGGGTCCAGCACCTCAACCCTAAAGACCCTAAAATACTCGTCCATCCCGTCCCATCCCATAGCAGCCACCACCTTCCTTCGCTTTGATGCTGTTTGTTTGCCATTTCTCCCTCCCCCGGGTCCCCAAAACCAACCCGCAGTGCGGCGCGGGCGCTGGGAGCCCCCGCAAGTTCAGCGTCCCTCGGAGCGAGCCGGCAGCTTCAGGCTTCGGGCAGCGCCGGGCAGGGGATGTGGCGCTGCAAAGCCGGAATGCCGGAGTGGCTTTTGGGCCAGGGGAGAGAGAAGGAGAGAGAGGGAGAGCGGACGGCCGGAGTGCAGCGGCGAGCGCCGGCCCGGCTGTGGCTCGGGCGGCGGAAGCGCTGCGGAACCCCCGGCGCGAGGGGGACGCGGCCGTTTGGGGCGGGGAGCTCGCGGGCGGCTCCCAGGAACGGGCGTGTGCTCGCCCGGCCCCAAACGGGCTTTTTGGTTCCATGGCTCCCTGGCAGGCTCGGGACAGCCGCGGCTCGCTCGGGGGCACCCAGCCCCGGGCAGCTCCCGCGAGGGAGCCGGGCCGTGCCCCGAGCGCTCCCTCCCTCGCTCGCCGCCGCCCCCGGCAGTGCCGCCTCCCTCGCCAGCCCCGCCGCGCTCGCCGCCGCCGTCCCTCAGCCCGTGCAGGTGTCGAGCGGGTCGGGAGTGACAGCGTGGGGGTTTTTCTTTGAATAGCAGAAGCACGGAAGAGATGGGAAAATAACTCGTGGAAAACAAGAAGGGGCAAGAGCAGGGCCGAGGTCCCGGCGCTGGCGGGCTCGCCCCGTCCTGCGGCCCTCCGGTGTGTCCGGACGGGGATGGGACCCAGGGGTGCCGGGGGTCCCGCCGTGCTCCAGAGCGGGGTCACAGTCAGCGCCAGCAGCCCCCAAGGCTGTGTCCTGCCCCCCAGGCTGCTCCCCGTGCCCCCACCCCGCTTCTGGCACCTGAGGCACGCACAGCCCTGAGGGCAAAGCTCGGGGGGGCTGGCGGAGCCCCGAATTAAAGGATGGGGTGTGGCCCAGCTGAATTCACAAGATCACAGCCAGGGGTTTGTAAGACAAATCCCCCACCGACCCCTGAGCTCTCTGCCCTCCCCCAGGCTCTCCCTGAGGCTGCTGCCCCCAGCCCCGGCGTTTCTTTAGTCCCTTCCTTTTCGGGTGGGCTCCCAGTCCCTCTCTTTGGCAAGGAAACCACTTCTGCATCCACACATTGGGTGCTCATGGGGAATTTAAAGGCTTTCCCCAACAGTCAGCTCAATCAGCTCGAACTGTGGAACTGCTACACCGGCAATGCAAAAGCCGGGCTCTTCAGCTTTTCCTCCTGGGATCTTCAGTGTGGAGCCGTCCCTGGTGCCGTTCAGTTCGGATCCGCGTTCCCTGTGGCTGAAGGCTTCCGAGGGTGCCCAGAGCTGAGAAGGGAAGTGCAGATCCCAGGGCGGCCGGGGCGCTTCCCTGGCTGCCGGTGGCGCTGGAGGCAGCAGCAGCTCTCTCAGCTGACACTTGGGTGAGCTGAGCTTTCGCCCGATGTTTTCAAGTTTGGAGCCGGACTCAGCACGAATGAAAAAACTGATTAGAGCCGAGGGGTTGGTGTGTCCTCTGGAGTGCAGTGCAAAGAAGAGCTTGGACTCGGAAGGGGAAGATCAGCTCAGTCTTTGTGTCCGGACCCAGTGGGTTTGAGAGCAGGGCCGTTTCCAGCTTGGGCGCACACGTTGGGTGATTCCGAGACGAGCGAGGTGCGGCTGCGTCCTTTGCAAATCCACAGCGGCATCGTGTGGTTGTTCTGATGGGCGCTGACAGCGCCCAGGTAAATCCAAGCGCTTTTCCTGCCCGGCCCCGCTCGTGTGGGAGCAGCGGTTCAAGGGTAAATATTGGCCTCAGAAGGTGCCCGCTCAGGCAGCCGCTGCTGTCTCCAAATTTACCTCGCAGCCTGTGAAAAGCAACACGCCCCCCCCCGGAGTTCTGCACTTCCCCGCTCAGCCGCGAGCGCCATCCCCATCTTTCACTCGTGCAGAGCCCGGCTTCAGACCTGACCGTGCCCAGGAATCGCTGCCACCCCGAAGGTCCCGGGACGAAAAGGAAGCGCCGGTTTTCCCTTTGCCCTTGCAGCTCAGAGAGAGCAGCACGGCCAGGTCTGTGCGCTCGGCTCTGGGTGCGCTCACGCCCTTTCGGTCTCGCAGAGAATTCCAAAGAACGTCCCGCGGATGGTGCCCGGAACAGAAAAGGTTCCCGGAGAAAGAGGCCGTGCTGGAATTCACTTTCCTTTTGCAGCCTCTGAACTGCGCAGCCGACAGTGAGGGGATTCGTCTTCCTTGCCAGCCACGGGCACGATGTCATTCGTTCAGCCTCCAGGAGCCACAAAGGAGCCCCGGCAGCCGCTGCTCCCACACGAGCGGGGCCGGGCAGGAAAAGCGCTTGGATTTACCTGGGCACTGCCAGCGCCCATCAGAACAACCACACGATGCCGCTGTGGATTTGCAAAGGACGCAGCCGCACCTCGCTCGCCTCGGAATCACCCAACGTGTGCGCCCAAGCTGGAAACGGCCCTGCTCTCAAACCCACTGGGTCCGGACGCAAAGACTGAGCTGATCTTCCCCTTCCGAGTCCAAGCTCTTCTTTGCACTGCACTCCAGAGGACACACCAACCCCTCGGCTCTAATCAGTTTTTTCATTCGTGCTGAGTCCGGCTCCAAACTTGAAAACATCGGGCGAAAGCTCAGCTCACCCAAGTGTCAGCTGAGAGAGCTGCTGCTGCCTCCAGCGCCACCGGCAGCCAGGGAAGCGCCCCGGCCGCCCTGGGATCTGCACTTCCCTTCTCAGCTCTGGGCACCCTCGGAAGCCTTCAGCCACAGGGAACGCGGATCCGAACTGAACGGCACCAGGGACGGCTCCACACTGAAGGTCCCAGGAGGAAAAGCTGAAGAGCCCGGCTTTTGCATTGCCGGTGTAGCAGTTCCACAGTTCGAGCTGATTGAGCTGACTGTTGGGGACAGCCTTTAAATTCCCCATGAGCACCCAATGTGTGGATGCAGAAGTGGTTTCCTTGCCAAAGAGAGGAACTATGAGTCCATGTCAAAAGAAATGGGTTCCCTCCTTCAAAACAGAAAACATTCAGGAACTGACCCCATAACAAAGGTGCCAGAAAACTCTTTCTGGGCATTACCTACCCAAAACACCTTACCTGAAACAGGTATTACCTGAGCATTAGACCAGCTGCACCCCGAGACTCAGCACAGCTGCTTAACTTGCCAGAATTACAAGAGGCCACTTCTAAAGGTGCAAATGATGCTCCAAATGGAACCTTTCAGGAGACCACTTTCAAAAGATGCAGACCAGCTCCCTGATGGTACAAGTCCAGGAAATACTTCCTCACCAAACATGCCAGGACAGAAAGATGCTGCCACCCTTTACCTGCACTTGGCAGCTTCTTATCTGCACCTGACACACGGGGGCAATGAGCTTTCCTTCCCAGGGAGATGCACTGGCCTCTTCTCAGGGGCAAAACAACCAAAAATTGGCTAAACCAAACCAAAACTGCACCACCAGCATCAAATCCAGGTCCAAGCAGTGCACCTACACCAAAGGTACCAGGACAGAAATGTCCCACTGGTGTTTGCCTCCCCAGGGTACCTCATCAACAGCTCCCCCCACACTGGGACTACGTCCTTTGCTTCCCAAGGAAATCCACCTGGAGTCACTCGGCTTGCCTTGCCTTCAGTGTCATTGCCTGGTTTTCCATGATGCCTTAGGATTTTAGCTTTTATATTTTTCAGATCCTGTACTGTTTAAGGGTATAAGTCTAAACTCCATCTAGAGTGTTAGTTACTGTCTTCACATTTTGGTCAGACAAAACCCTCTGAGCCTGAAATTCAAGGACACCTGACAGTCTCAGGCCCTGAAAAGTATAAACAAAACTGAATTGACAGGGGGGGCGAACTGGGGGAATGTGACTTCATTACCTGAAGCTGTAATTGGACAATTAACCCCTGATATGCAAATAGACCAAACTTATCTCTGTCTGAAAAACTCGTGACCATTGTCCATGCTGGGTGTAGCCTCAGCCAGGCTTTTGACTGCCCAAGGTGAATCCATTGAAGGCCTTTCATAAATGCCCACTTTATTCTCTTCATCTTGTCAAGCCTCTGTTCCAGGTAGCCACTCCAAGGCATCATCCCTAGCCCACCCTTTTCCTTTCCTTTCCTTTCCTTTCCTTTCCTTTCCTTTCCTTTCCTTTCCTTTCCTTTCCTTTCCTTTCCTTTCCTTTCCTTTCCTTTCCTTTCCTTTCCTTTCCTTTCCTTTCCTTTCCTTTCCTTTCCTTTCCTTTCCTTTCCTTTCCTTTCCTTTCCTTTCCTTTCCTTTCCTTTCCTTTCCTTTCCTTTCCTTTCCTTTCCCTTCCCTTCCCTTCCCTTCCCTTCCCTTCCCTTCCCTTCCCTTCCCTTCCCTTCCCTTCCCTTCCCTTCCCTTCCCTTCCCTTCCCTTCCTCATTCTACAACTCCACTGCCTTGCATTTCCTTGCTCACCCATCCCTCAGCCTGGCTTTCCTATCCCTTTTTCCCTGGCATTCCCTTGCCTTGCCTGCTCCTCTGGTGATTCTCCTCGCCTCGTTTGCCTCTCCCTTCCCCGGCCCTGTGAACTCAGCCCTTTCCTGGCCCTGCCCTGCAGCCTCTCCCTTCCCCCGTCTCCCCACCTTCATCCTCCTGCTGCTTTTTCTCCCCTGCCTTGCCTCGCCAGTCCCTCCTCTCCTTCAGCTTTCCTTGCCTTTCCTGCTCTAACCTTGCACTGCTTTACCAACCCCTCCACGCCTCTCTTGCCCTTCCCACCCCCCCATGCCTTGCATTGCCTCGGTCACCCATCCCCAACCTTCGCTTCCCTGAACATTTTTTCCCGGCCTTGCCTTTCCTTGTTTGCTTCTCCTACGATTCTCACTGCCTTGCCAACCTCTGCCTTGCTTTGTCTTGCCTTTTTCTGCTCAGCCTTGCATTTCTTTGCCATTCCTGCCAGTCTCTTGTCCTACTGGCTATTCAAAAATAGTATAAAGTATAAAGACCAGGCAAATGTTCAAGGATTGCTCCCAAACAGAAGGTGCCAGGACCGACAGATCTGGCTGGCCTTCGACTCCCAGGGGCCACCTCTCAGCTCTCCCCGAGACTCTGGGACTTCAGGCTTTACTTCCCGTGGAAAAGCCCCATCCATCACAGCCAGGATGGAGTGGAAAATGGGATTCCACCTCCTAAAACTGTGAATGTCCCAGGATTGCTGTCAGATGAAGCTGCCAGAACCGATGTGTCTGGCTTGCCCTGGCATCCCAGGGACCTCACCTTGTCCACCCCCGGGACGCTGAGGGGCCGTGCTTTCCTTCCTCTGTGCCTTAGGTTACAAAGGTATGGATTCTATCACCATCTTCACAGGATGTTGGGGCCGGGTGGGGCAGTGCTCCTGGCTCCTTCCTGATGGTCCCGGGGCTCTTGGAGCCAGCTGGGGCACTTTGCTTTGCTCGTCCCTGATGGCTCCAGTCAATGGGCCATTGAGCCCCACTGATAAACTCCATCATCCCAGTGGGAGATGCCCCGCCCAGGGGGAGGAACCGAGCATCCCTACCTGGATAAAAACTGGGATTTGAAACACCATAAATCAGCTTTTTCCACTGGATTCCCGGAGGAAGATCAGACCCTTCTACACCACCACTGGACCTTCAAAGGAGAACTACACCTTTCCCAGGATCCCTGCTTCAACAGAACCACATCTGTCACTCCCAGAGCTGCAGCCACCATCCAACTGGACTGCTCCCAACACCCTGACCGCCAGGCTGTCAGGTTGGATTCTGACTCTGTCAGTGCTTTTGTACTACTGCATTTATTTTAATTTTTCTATTAAATTGTACTTCTGACTTTGAGTCTCTCACTGATTTGCTTTCAAACTAGCACACTCTGAAAGAAACCCTGTCTTTCGCAGCCCAGTACCAGTGCCCAGTACCAGTACAAAAAGTTGAATTTTGACTCCACAAACTGGGAACAATCTGACGATTGCTCCCAGGTGAAAGACGCCAGGACTGATGGGTCTAACTGGCCTTGGCCTCCCATGGCTGCCTCTCATCTGCCCCCAAGACTCTGGGGCTTTGGGCTTTTCCTGCTGTGGAAAAGAGGAATCCTTCACTGCCAAGCGCCTGGGGCCAAATGTGGGATCCTGGACCCTAAAATTGGGAATGTCCAAGGGTTGCTCCCAGATCAAAGCTGCCAGGACCAACAGGTCTGGCTGGCCTTGGTCTCCCAGTGGTCAGGGTTAGGGGCTAGAGTTAGGGTTATGATGAAGGTTAGGGTTAGGGTTAAATGTTTGGTTAGCGTCATGGTTAAGGAATTGGTTTGCTTTTGATTTGGGCTTTTGTTTTAGCTTTATTGTTACTGCTTTGGGTTTGGGTGAGGATTCAGGTTTAGGGGTTTTGTTAGGGTTATGGTTGGCATTGTCTTTAGGGTAAGATTTTGGGTTAGACTCAGGGTTTTTTCGGGTTGGGTGGGGGTTTATTTTTGCTTTAGTTTTTGGTTTTTTGTTATGTTTCTGCTTGAAGGTTAGTGTTGGGTTGGGTTAGGGTTAAGGGTTATGGTTAGGCTTAGGCTTAGGGTTAAGGGTTATGGTTAAGGACTGGAGTTGGTTTTGATTTGGGTTTTTGTCTTAGCTTTAGTGTTATTGCTTTGGCTTTGGGTGAGGACTCAGGTTTAGGGGTTTTGTTAGGATTACCAGTGGCATTGTCTTTAGGGTTGGATTTTGGGTTAGACTTAGGGTTTTTTGGGGTATGGTGGGTTTTTTCAGCTTTAGAGTTAGGTTTTAGCATTATGTTTCTGATAAAGGTTAGCATTGGGTTAGGTTGGGGTTAGAGTTCTAGGGTTAGGGTTAGGCTGTTTGTGTTAGGGCATTAGGGTTAGAGTTTGAGTTTTAGGGTTAGGATGTTCATGTTAGTGCATTAGGGTCCCGTTTGTACTGGCAGCTTCTGTCTAGGGGCAATCCTTGAAGTGTTGGGTTAGGGTTAGGGTTATGTTAGGGTTTGAGTTTTAGGGTTAGGGTGTTTGTGTTCAGGCATTAGGGTTGGGGTTAGGGTTAGAGTTTTAGGCTTAGGATGTTCATGTTAGTGCATTAGGGTCCTGTTTGTACCGGCAGTTTCAGTCTATGAGCAATCCTTGGATGTGTTGGGTTAAGGTGAGGGTTAGGGTTAGGGTTAGGGTTAGGGTTAGAGTTTGAGTTTTAGGGTTAGGATGTTCATGTTAGGGCATTAGGGTCCTGTTTGTACTGGCAGCTTCTGTCTCAGAGCAATCCTTGGATGCGCTAAATTTCGGTGCTGACATTCAAATTTCAGCCCTGAGCTCCTACAGGAGAATTCCTGCTCTTTTCCAGAGGAATCAAAGCACACAGCCCCAGTGTTTGAGGTGCACTGGAGGGGCTGCCTGGTGCGTGTGATAACCAGCAAGGCTTTCCTGTGCTGCCACCCACCCTGGCACCCACCTGGGCACCCATTCCAGCACCCAGCCCCGTGTTTACATAACTCTCTCAGAGCCTCCTGACTTCTCCAGGCAGCAGATTACAGCACATGGCTCCCAGGATGACTCCTTAAGCCCTAAATCTGCTCCCTGCCCTTCCCTGAGGTAAGGCAGAGCACCAGGGGGCTGGGAGATGTCACACCAGGGTGACACCGGGATGACCACGCCGTGTCTGGGGTCTGGACATTCAGCATCAGGATTCTGACATTCAGCATTGGGATCCTCGTGTTCAGCAGCAGGATCTGGACCTTCAGCACCAGGATCCTCGTGTTCAGCACCCAGCTGAACGTCCTCATGTTCAGGATTCCCAGCACAGAGGAAACAGCTGGGATCCTTCATCTGATCCACATTTCCATGTTCGAGGATGCTGCAAAGCGCCCTTTGAGGCTCTGCTGAAAACGGGGAGCACGGCCTCCCACGATTTGCCTTGGCACCAAACTCCTGCCTTTTTGGCAAGAAAAGAGCTGATCCAGGGACTGGAAATGCCCTTTCCCAGATCTCACAGCCCCGATGGCCCTTGAACCTCAGGAAACACACAAAAACCTCCCAGCCACATACAGACAACAACAAAACCCTTTAAAACTGGAGATAAGAGAACACTCAGGCTTCACGTGTAATTTGGGAAATAATTTTTGCAACTTCTGGGCTAAGGCTGCCCTTAGAGCTTTGGGATCCATTCCCAGTGGAGCAGGAGGGGTGGAACTCCTTTCAAGGGGAAATCACAGAGTCTGTTGAATGCACGTGTCCAGTTCAGGTGTCCAAGCCCTCGACTGGAGCAGCAGCTTCCCAGATTTATCTGCTCAGCCAATTCACCTGGATAGAAAGTCAGGTGGAATGACTTTTGGGGTTTCAGCTGAGCCTGCGGGACTGCTCAGGCAGCACCGTCACATCAAAGTGAGACAGGTATAAAAATACAGCCTGGGGCTCCCAGCAGCTCCTCGGCTAAAGACTAAATCCTGTCCTGATCCTGCTCAGCGTGGATGCAGCCATTTTAAGCAACAGTTTAATTTAAGATCTCTTGGGCAGCTGAGCCCACGTCAACGTGCGGTTTGTCACAGCTTTGGTGCCAAAAGGCCACCTCGAGCCACAGAGCACACACCTCTTTTTCCCTGCGGAGGGGACAGAGGGACATTCCAAAGTCTCTTGATGAGTTTTCCCTCCTGGTTGTGGCAGGGATGCTGCCCAGCTGAAGAGGGACCCACGGGGAAGATCTGAGCAGCCCCAGGGAAGATCAAGGTGAGAAGAGCATCCTCCATCCCCAGAGGCTGCTTGGGAACATCCAAGGGGTGGGAAAGTTTAGTGGAGTTTTGAAGGCTTTCGTCCTTTCGTGGTACCCATCAGTCAGTTGTTGGGTTGTGGTTAGGAGGAGAAGGGTTTAATTGCTGCTGCCAGGCTCAGCCAGGGCATCCCTGCCCACAGCTCCTGTTCCAGGGCTGCTCTGCGTCCTGGCAGAGCCAGGAGCTGCTCCCAGCTGCTGTTCCAGTGGGAAAAGTCTTTGCATCTTTTGGGATGTGCCCTGGATGAACGGGGAGGGCGGCTGGGAAGGGCTCAGACCCTGAGCGTGGCATTGGGGGGTGGACGTGTCCTTCCTCCGGGTGCTTGGCACAGCAGCCCAGCTGTCCAGTTCCCTGATGCAGCCCTGGAGCCATTCCCAATCTCAGCACCCCCCTGGATTCCACACCCAGACTCTGGAACCCTGACCCACCTCCCAGATTCCCAAGGTGTCCCCCTGTTTTTGCCACGGTGCCGTGGGGGGCTGCTCCCCTCTTGGGGTGTCCCAGCACCCAGACACCCCCGTGAGAGGTCGGCAGGGGGCAGGGGATGGAACCCGGGCCGTGCTGGGGACTGGGGGCAGCCGAGGCTTCCCCGCGGGACGAGGGACGCCGGAGCCCACTCGGTTCCCACGGCCCCTCTGTGTCTGCGCAGGGGCGGTGACGGTCCCGAGGGCACCCGGGAGAGGCTCCTGGCCCCAGGCAGGGCGCGGGGCCAAGCTGGGCTCGCTCCCCCCGCCCAGGCCGGATGACAGATGCCTGCAGTGGAGGAGAACATGCTGCAGCTCCCACTTCCAGCCTGGATGCCTCCGACCCGGAGCTGCACTATGAGGAGGAGGAGGAGGAGGAGGAGGAAGAGGACGAGTGGCCAGAACCCTTAGAGCCCTCGGACAGCAGCAGCATCTTCTCTGATGACTCTGTCTACCCCTGCTATGAGGTGTCCCCGGAGGCTGGCGATGCCGGGGTCCTCAGTCTCTACCAGTGCTGTGCCAGGAATGATGCCAAGCTGCTGGGGGAGAGGCTGGAGCGTGGGGTGAGCCGGAGTGAGGCCACCGAGCTGGACATCAACGGGAGGGTGAGTGCCTGGCACGGGTGGGTGGGGTGTGCGCCCTGCAGAGCAGAAGGAGGATTTTCCGGGAACGGGCAAATCCTGAAGGCTGGTGGTTGCTAAAGCAGGTGCGGCAGGAGGGAGAGGCCTGGGTGGAATGGCCAGGATTGATCCAATCCTCGGAGCAGAACCTCGTCTGTCCTCCAGTCCTGTGCCTGCCTGGTTTGGGTGGGTGGGGGGACGGTTTGGAAGGGCCATGGGAGGACCATGGTGGGCACACGGTGTGGGGCTGGTGCTGAGTGCTGCTCCCTCTCCAGAACGGGCTGATGGTCGCCTGCTCCAAGGGCTTTGTGGACATCGTGCCGCTGCTGCAGAAGTGTCCCTACATCAACGTCAACCAGCAGGACAAGGATGGCAACACGGCCCTCATGATGGCTGCCCAGGCAGGTCAGCAGCGTGCCCGGCCTTGGCACGGGCAGCGCCAGTGACACCCCTCAGGAAGGGATGTGACCCCCTGTGCTTCCCCCAAAAACCCGAAAACCACCTGTGGTGAGAGCCATGCTCCCAAGGGGTGCACGGCACCAGCTGCATTTATGGTTCACCTCAAACCCTCAGAAAGGGAGATTCCTCCAGCAGTGCTCTCTCAAACGTGCCGTGTCAGGTGGCAGAGCTGGGCTGGAGCTGCCCCACGTGCTCCAGGAAAGCTCTGGAAGTCGCAGGGATTTCCCTGCCCAAAGGCTCTGAGCTCTGTGTAGGGCCCAAACTCCAGCCACGATGGTTTTCTTTGCCAGTCTGGCTCCCTGCCCCTGATTTACCAGGAGGGGAAGGAGAAGGGTTCCAAAGTGAGGATCACCTTTGATTCCCATTTTATCCTTGCTGGAAATCATGATTTTATGGGGTTTTTTTTGCATTTTTGGACTCTTTCCTGTGTTCTCCACTAAAGCAGCTGGTTCATCAGCGCTGCTCCCTCCATAGCCAAACCAAAATAGACCCAAACCCTTCCAATCCCGATCCCTTCAAGCTTCTGCATCTGCATCCTCCCGGAATGCAGCTGCCAAATCCTTTGTCCAACAGGCGCCAGCCATTGTCCCTGTTCACTGTGGGAACTCTAACGCAGCTTCTCTCTGGCTGTTAAGGACACATCACCATCGTCAACTACCTCCTCAACTACTACCCTGCCCTCGAGGTGGACCAGCGGGACCCCCGGGGGCTGACGGCACTGATGAAGGCGGCGGTGCAGGGGCGGCCGGACTGCGTCACCGCCCTGCTCCTGGCGGGTGAGCGCCTCCCTGGGATCTCTTGGGTTTTGGGAAGGAGTGGGACGCTGCTCGGGGTGGGATGTTGATGTTGTGGTGATGCTCTCCTCTCAGGAGCCGACCTGCAGGCAGTGGATGCCGTGAAGGGGAAGACGGCCAGGGAATGGGCGACCTTCACCGGCCGCTTCGAGACCACCGTGCGCATCCGGACCCTCCTGCGGCACCCGCGCGCGGAGCAGTTCGCAGCCCAGTACCAGCCCGAGTGGCCGGCCCTGGCCGAGCTGGTGGCCAAGGCCCTGAGCCCCAAATCCCGGAGCAGGAGGCTGCTGGAGAAGATCCGATCCATTTTCACCTTCACCATCCCCCGCGACCCCGAGGAGGGCGGCGTGATGGACCACATGGTGAGGGCGACCACGTCCCTCGCCAGCCCCTTCGTGTCCACTGCTTGCCAAACCGTCTGCCCCGACAGCCCGCCCGAGGTGGGCAAGCGCAGGCTGTCGGTGCTGGAGATCCTCGGGCAGCACGTGCCGGATCCAGATGAGGAATCCGAAACGTCCTCGCGCCCCAGCACCGGAGCGTCATCCTGCAACGGCCAAGCCGTGTCCGAGGTGCGGCTGCTGGCGCCCCGGCAGCCCCCCAGCCGCCTCCTGCGCCTCGTGCCGCTGTGGCTGCGGCGTGGCAACAGCATCTTCCCCGGGGAGCCCGTCCCAAAAATCAAAGTGAACAAAGCCTCTGGCTCGTCCGCTGGGGAGAAGAAGCCACGTGTGAAGGACAAGCACCTGCTGCAGCCACCCGAGTGGCACTACAAGTTACTGAAGCAGCAGAAGAAAGCGGCCAAGGAGGGCAAGGGAGGGGAAAAGAAGAAGAAGAAAAAGAAAAAGAAAGGCTAAGGCAGGAGGTGTCAGGGTGGGGACGAGGTTCTTCCTGTCCCCTTGGATCTGCTGGCTTCTCTGGCACAGGGGTGGTTTTGTTCCCAGTGGATGGGAATGTCCAAGGGAGGAGGATGATGTGGGGGTACACACCCAGCTGAAACATTCCCGAGGGTTCAGAGGCCCCTGCCTGGCCTCTTGTGCTCTCCACCCCGAGGGTGGCCACCCTAGCACGGAACATGTCGTGCTGGGCACTGATGTGCTGTGACCCTGGACACAGCTCCAGGAATGCCAGGGAGCAGGACTGCGGCACAAGTCCTTCCTATGTTTTTTCCTTTCCTTTTCTTTTCCTTTTTTTGGTTTTCCTTTTCTTTTTTGTTTTTTTTTTTTGGGTTGGTTTTTTTTTTTTTTTGCGTCTTTGATCTTCCCGAGCTCTCGATTCCACAGCGTGTGTTGGAATGTGGCTGAGCAAATTAAAATGGAAGTGGTTGCCATGTTAACAGGACGGATTCCATGAATAAAGCTCAGGGTTGCTGTGGGGCTGGCAGGATCGCTCCCCCTTTGCTGCCACCGTCCCCTGGCCACTGTGTCACATCCTCAGGGACATTCCCCACTCCGGTGTGGTGGCTCAGCACAGGGAAGCAGCTCCACGCTGTGGAAGCAGCACCAGCTGCCAGGCACAGGCTGGAAACCAAGCTTGGGGTGCTCGTGGGCTTCATCCCCAGCTGCCCCTGGAGCTCCAACACTGCAGCAGCAGGGTGCTGGTGTTCCCATATTTCAAGATCCTCTTAAACCCAGCTCCTTCCCAGGGTGTAGGAATGTGAAGCAGCACGGGCAGAGTTCGACTCCAGGAGGGACACGGGCACTGTCACAGTGCTCAAAGCGAAAGTTATCCAAGTAATAAATAATTCCTGGCCAGGTGTGGAGCCCCCCGTCCCTGCTCCATCCTCTTTTTAGGGGGATAGGAGTCCCCACTCCCCACTTTGAGGCTGCAGCTCTGCCCTTTGTGGGGCACTGGGAGGTTTGGGCTGCGCCGCAGGCAGGGAAGGATTCTCGTGGGGAAGGAGCTGCAGCCTCCCCGTCTGTTCCCCTCTCTCCCTTGGCTCGCTCGGGCTCCCGGCACGTGGCTGCCCTCCTTCGCCAGCTCCCTGCGGCTCGCA